>JAKSYS010000254.1:0-77657 GCA_022925895.1 Fragilaria crotonensis
ATTGGGCAGCAGGGGTGCCTGTCTGAATAGCAGTACATCGTACTCGGAGGTCACAGTAACAGGTACGACTGGCAGATTCTGCCATAGCATACAGTCTAACGTCATACCATTGGTGGTTTGATTGGTTTGTTGCCCGTTTCAGAGTATAGATAAGGGACCTAAGCATTGGCGATAACGTTGTACTACGACTGGAGCGGCCTATGAAAGCGAATACTAGGCAAGTTCTGCAGACGCAACGACAGAACTCCGTAACTGTCTTATCAAACGTGGCATTGCGGGGCTAGTTTCTTTAAAATCAGACTCTATACTCACTTTAACGTTACGATAATAAGCAAAAGCTGCGGTGTGTTCGTCGACGATCAGAACCGAACAAGTTTAACGCTTGGCACCCTTCTTTGCCTCTCGTTCTTCTGGCGTCATGTGTTCTCGTAAGGCCTGTGATGCCTTTCGCCGGGCGACAACGTTGGTGACCACATACCATCGATCGGTCGGGACGTCGTGCTTCAAGAAACGCCCTTGTTGCTCCTTGTGAACCCAGTCCACCAACAACTGGGACAAGTCGGTCTTGGCATTCTTCTCGGACGATCGGTACCAATCCCTTAACTTTCCAACTTCATTTCGGTAGGCCACATTTCCAGTATGATGGTTGGATCGACCGCCTCGGCCAAAAGGACATCGGTCTCTTTAGGCTCAACAAACTCTTTGACCTGCGGTTCGCGAATGCGCCTCACATTGGTCCGTTTCTTCTGAGACGGCACTTGTTTCTTCTTCAGCAGTTCCTCCTTTTCTTTTCTGGAAAGGGCCAGAATCATGGCAACATCAGTATCGAGTGTAGATGCTGGTTCTTCTTCTTCTTCTGCGGGTTCTTCATCCTCAGTGTCCATGCATATCGGTTCGGATGGTACAGTAGCAGTAGCGTCAGTAGTAGTAGGAGACTCTGGTGTAATCGCTGCCACAACATCCTCGCTGCATTGGAGCACCGACTTGTCTGAATCTATTTGATGCATGGAGTTCAACGCGGCATCAATGGATGGTGTCAATAAGGAACTAAAATCGACCGACGGTTTGAAAACATCCATCGCTTCTTGTCCGTCAGGTCTTGATGGCTTGGTTTCCACCGAAGAACCCCACGAGAGCGATCTTGATCGGAACGATGTTCTTGTAGCAGCGTGCTGAGACGGCGGTTTGAGAATGGATGGTGGTAATTGAGATATAGCAGCAGGAGACTGTCCCACTAAGATGCTATAGTATTCCCCAGTCCAATCAGTCTTGGGCTTTACAGGTCGTGCTGTTGTTGCCGAAGGTGATAACGGTGACCTGGTACCTTCTTCTTGTTTAATAAATGGATGATTGTCTGGTTGTCGACTGGAACTACATCCGGCGTTTCCAGCGGATGCGCCAGTCGTGTTTGAACATGTCGAACTGGTCGTTCCAAATACCGATATCAGGTCAACATCTACGTGGGACTGCTGGTAGTCGCTCATCCAGTCGTTGCTGGACAACCTGTCCATCATGGCCTTGTTCATGCTAGAGCTAGAGCTATAGCTACAATTGCTCATGGTACTTGATTGTCGCGATAAGGTGTCTTGTAAAGGAGCCATGTACGGATTGCCGGTGGACGACGACACAGGTGACGGCATAGTCATGTTGACGCGGGTTTGGTTTTCGCCCTTGATGGAAAATGGACACTTCTTGCTACTTGGCATCGTTGTAGGAGAATACAAAGTACCGTGAATAAATTCTTCAAACGTGGAAAAAGGTGTTGATTCAACGAGGTTCGTGGTATATTCACGAAACCCGGAAATGGAACGTTGTGGAATTCAAATGTGTGCTGTTACTTGTTACAAATTTAACGGCGAGCATTGAGTCACGGACGCTTGAGAACGACAGTGCGGAGTAATACAGTACTCATGTACTACAGTGCACAGTTTCCAAGCAGACAACAGGCGAGTAGTAGTAGTACACAGTTTTTTCGTTTTACAGTACTCAGTACTCATGTACCTGGTATGTCATAGTAGCAGTATGGTGGGTACCTGGTAGTGGCAGGTGCGGGAGAGATATCACAGTGCGTACCAGTACTGGTACCTGGTACAGTACAAGGGACAACAAGCAACAAACAAACAGCATGGCGCACCAGCGTCGAAACCAAAACAAAACAGATGATCGTTGATCGGATATGGCCGGGCATTGCAACCTGCAACGTGCAACCCTATAACAAGTTGATTTATCAAGCGTGCACATGCTTAGTGGCACTATGAAAAACACTCGTGGTGAGGCTCCGAGATTGGTTGCTCCATACTCCACATTCATGGCCAAGAAGCGACGAAAGACGAGTACCTACCAGTATCCCACTTGGACTTGTACTGAGTGTTACTGGCCTGATCGTCATGCTTTTGCAGATTGTTTTGTTCTTGCGTCACAATCAGAAGTCCTCGGAGAAGTCAACAACAAGATCGCCACCAATCTCACCTAACAATCTGCAACCCTTATCGTCCAACTCGAACGTGATGTTGACCTTGACAAGCAACAAAGGCAACCCAGCTCAGTATTCGCAAACACAAGCAACGACACACACTTCCCAATTGCCGTTATGGATCCGAAATTACATTGCTTGGCACAAGGAAATGATTCACAAATATCCAGGACCAGACCTTCTGACCAATCCCAATGCTCCCAAACTCCTCGTTCGTACATGTTTGGGCCTCTGTGGTGGTCTTCACGATCGTCTCGGTCAACTGCCATGGGATTTGTATTTGGCCAATCAAACTGGTCGGTTGTTGTTCCTCCAATGGGAACGACCCGGAGCTTTGGAAAATTTTCTCGTGCCGAATGAATTCAATTGGACCTTGCCACTGAATCGCCCTCCTCCACCTACGACCGCCAGCGGCAGGGGAAGAGGTGGCAACAAGTTTAAACCATTTCACAAGGACATGAAGATAATTCGCAATTTTCAAGAAATGTTTTTAGGATTCCAAGATGATCGTCCCGAAGCAGAATTTTGGGCAACGTCGTTGGATTTTGCCATTCGGCGCGCCACCGTGGGGGAATTCAAGGACGTGCGAGTTTTGCGACATCGGCTCTTGGGTCATTTGGATGAAGCCGTTTTGGAACAGCGATTGGTAGATTTGGGAGAGACAGATATGTTGCACTGGACGCCATCCTCTGGACACTTGTTTTGGGCTTTTTTCAAACCCAGCCCGGGAGTCTTGGCACAACTGAACCTCGTGTACGAGGAATTTGGATTGCAGGCCGGAAAGTACAGTGCGATTCATTGTCGAGTACGCCATCCCAAGGCGACGCCGAAGAATGTGCGTGTTGTTGGGAAATCCAAGTCGCATCCAGCGGACAAATCAGGCTTGCCGTGGTATGGAAGCAATCGAGATTTCGCGATTGGTGTTGCTACCAAGGCTGTGTACTGCGCAAGAGCACTTGAGCAGAAACAACCACCAGAACAACCACATGAACCAATTTATTTCTTTTCCGATTCAAACGATCTAGTACGGTACATGGCGCACCAATTGACGGATCCAGAGTTCAGGAAACAGAATGCGACGTTGTTTCAGAATGCAACGGATGCAGCAGCCTTGAAATCATTAGATGGAGTTCGACTGATTGCTCGAGATGCCTCCCAAGAGAATGCTCATATCGACCGACAAAAGGGGCGTGAGCCACCTGCCTATTATGGTACTTTTGTTGACTTTTTGTTGGCTGTCAATGCCCGCTGCGTGACGTACGGAATCGGGTACTACGCAAGCTTTGCTGTCAAGCTTTCGGGAATTTCATGCAAACAGGTATACCAAGAAGAAGAATGGGGCGGCAGGGAAGGGACCAAGGCGGCAGCTAAATGCACGCTCGAAACATACCAGCATCTCTTATGAAGCAATGCCGTTCGTGGATATGCTAGTTAAGAGGTCAATGTCTGTACTTATCGTACTCGTCCGTACGTTATGGCAATGACAATCCCGGCTCTGGTTGCTAGAGCAGTGATGCGGACATGCGGTGTCATTACCGACTCGAACAGAAGGATACCAGCGGCAGCAGAAATCTTCAGGAATGATTTTCGCTCTGAGCGCAACTTGTTTTCCCACCGGTAGTTGTGATGGAAGGGCTAGCACTAACTCCGTTTACACAGATTACTATGCTAGGTGTCAATGCCACTTGGTCTGGAATTGTTATGATGGCAATACGTTGTTTAATTTTAGGTTGGTATAGGATTCATGCATTCGCGTGCAGTAGTCCATTTCTCACAGCTATCTCCACCGAGCCTGATGCACGTGAAACAGAGACAGTGGCCGATGACTGACCCAGCCCAGCCTAGTATTTCTCCATTCACACATTATTCGTTTCTGCGGCAACGACACCTGACTGTTCTCCGACACTTCATGGCCTTCAGATTGATACCTCTTGATGATTATTCATCACCATGGATTTCTTTCAAGAATAGGTGGATATCGTTCTTGTTTTCCAAAACTGTCGCCGCAATGGACAAGGCTACACGTCTACCCCTGCCACGTCTTCGTCCCTCCAAAGCCAACCGGCTAAAGTGCAGTCCTCAGAGGTTGTAAAAACAATTCTTTGGGAGCTCAATGATTCCATTGATAAAGGCAAAGCTTGGCACATAGTCATAACGGTGCTGCTGTGAACACCTTGAGTAAGAATACAATCAGGAGGATTGGATCTTGGAGACTTTCATGACAATCCCAAATTTGTGTGTTTCCAGTTTCCTTACTAAAAGAAGTGTGGTCAATCAAGATCAGCCAGATTGTGCTAAGAATAAATGCAGCACCACTTATGAAGCACTCATAAAAATCGAATCTTATCAGAGTGTTTGTCAATTACCAAGGGCACTTCTTCATGATAATGAACTATTTGCGGTGCAAATTAAGTGTGGCTTAATTTTTTTGTTTGTCTCGGATAGGGTTTAAGGTTTGAGAATTAAAGCTTGATTGAGGCTAACTGAGCCTTACATGAGACTGTATTGGTGGTTGTACAATTTACTCAGTACTTTGTGCACTGACGCCAAATTGGGGGACAACTTTAGTATGCTTTGCAGACAGTGCTGTCAGTTTACACGACTTTGAAGCAACGTTTTGTCAAATGAAGTATTTAAGATCTTGTCTGGCGTAAAAAGAGACTGAGCTCGATAAGAGCGTTACTTTCTCATCATGAGCTTAAATCGGTGAAGTCAGACATGTATGCAAACTTGAGATTCAGGTCAAGACCGTTGGGCTCTTGCACAGCTATCTGGGTATCTTCCCTTCAATTCACACTTCTGATGAGGACATGCGTCATAACAAGCAACAAACCTACTACCAGGAGCATAAGATTAATGCCAAATCAATCAGCATCATGCTCTCCCACATCATTGTTGTCACATGCCCCCTCCTCATCTGATAAACACATTCTGCCATGGTCACTGGCTGAGAAAAAAGGCTATCTGCAAATGCACCATAGTATTCAAAACTTGATGAAGATTAGCTTCTTGACTGTGTGGTGAGGCGCCAAGCAGATCCTCCTTTGGTGTGTACAAAGCCTATCCTTTTCAATAATTGAACACTTCATTTGGTCACCAATGATCTAGCACTGCAATTGTTTCAGAATCTATGAATTCACACTGGGATGCAACCAGCAACACGACCAGCATCACAATTGCTAGTAGCCGTCATCTGCCATTCCTTTTGCTGTTTCTTCGTGCTGCAATGAACAGCGATGCTGGAAATAGGAGTCACCTTGGTGAGTACTATCTATATAACCTTAACACCAAAGTTGTTGGGTCTCATCATGATAAAATCAAGGTTTAGTATTCAAACAACCTTTCTTGCTTACTAATAAACCTTTCCCATTTAAGACTGTGTTGATTGAAATTCACAAGATGGTTGCATTTGTTTTGTATTATTTAACGTAGCTCAATAAGCATGTTGGTATGCATTGTTATCACAACATCTACACTAAGGTGCTTGCTTTGATTTAGCATGATCTTTTTGGTCAGCAGAGAAAAATCATATTGACTTCAGTCCTTCACATCTTGACCATAAAGTGCTCAGAAAAAGCAAAATTATGAAATGTCAATAGATCCAGTCGGCTATTACATAATATGATTTTAATTGATGATTCACATCCAGCCTGCTTTGTTGCAGAGCATGCTGGGTTGTTGGCGTAACCAAAAATGCAATGATGTATGAAAATTGGAGGACAACTTGTGACATTTTACTGCGAAGTCGTCGTGGGCCAACGGAACAATTGATTCAGCATGGCGCATGGCCAATGTGGCCCTAAATTGGGAACTTCACCGTACTCAAGTTAGTAGCGGAATCTGCTTGTTTATTTTATTATTTGAAACTTTAACCAGATTTATCGAATGGCATATTCCAAAGTGAAATATACTGAGTATTTCGTATTGGCAAGATTATTGTCAAACGGCGCTGGGCAAATCAGTACTAACTAGTAGTACCTGGTACACCTATCATTCTTCTCTTGTACTGTTGTCTGTAGTACGACGTACTCCCCTTCCCCAATCAGTCATCCTGTGCATACGCGAGAATGGTCGTATTGGTACCAGTATCTTCTTAAATTGTAACAGCCACGTTGCGGCGTTTCCACGTGAATTACACGTACTGTAGTACGGAGGGATACCCGATACTTGGAGGAAGAGGTACTAAGTACGTTGATCTACAGTAGTAGACTACCGGTAGTTGACTTGGTACACGCACCTATTCATAAAAAAGTGACCGGTGACCGGTGTGTCCCTTTGAAAAACGACCTCGTGACTGCAACGCTCGGAGTTGCGCTTTGCACAACTAGAGAGTAGTGCTAGAGTTTGCATTGGTGCTGGTCGACGTTTCATACATGGATACACATGAGCCACTACCCACATGCAAATTTCGTGCGGATCCACAAAACTTCTGCACAAGCTTGAGCAGATTCTGTTTTCACTTCACGGAATTTCATCGTCAGTGTATGTTTGCAGTACGCAGTATGCATGTGTCGAACGCATACGTTTTCTCTATTCTTTTTTTTCTTAGAGTACCACATGACCACATGATTTGTGGAGTAACTATGTACAAGTACCAGGTACTCGAGTAGTTGTAATTCGGTACCAAAACTGGGAACCTCGACCAATGAAAGGAGGCCTGTTCTTGAATACAGCAACAATTGTTGTAGGGATTACATCTTGCAGTGCACCGAGTACCAGGTAGTACTGACCTCTTACGTAGACCTCTTATGTGTGCATGCCATGCACAAGTTTAACCGAAATTGTATTTCGCACGTGGTACAAGTAATAGCAGAAATCAGAAACCGAAGACCGAAGGACTTCGAAATTTCGCCAACGGAATATTTTTCGCTTTCGATTTCTGCAGAGTGACGCAAGCCTCGCCACTACGTACTTGTAGTCGGTGTGCAAGGACTGCATTTTATGCCGGCTAAACGGAGAGACTTTCTCCGTTCCAACTGCTCCAGATGTTCACGGACGTCCTCTGTCGTGGTTGTGATTGGTATAAATCCCACGGGCGAATAAGCACTACTCAAGTGTCTTTGAACACCCAACCAGAGAGCGCCAACCCTTCTCCTACTAGAGTCCGGAAAGTCCTGGATTGGTCGTGACCAGAAGTACAAATCCAACGTACACCAGCAGCCAGCAGGCATTTTCAAAAACACGAAACTGCACAGTTGCTTTCACAAAAACAATTCGGTGGAGCACCTCCCAATTAGCTCACAACATTCGAATCTGAGTCGTCGCTAGATTTCGTCAGTTGAGATACAACCCGCATACGTTCCATTGTATCTTCCTTTTCCTCGGTCTCACCTTTTAACCGGGTTTCAAGTTCAACATCTCACCTTGCGGATTTGAAGAACTGTCTCATCACAAAAAGCGAACGCCGTCGAACAACAAGTGTTGTTTCTTTCCTTTCGTTCGCATTTGCCTTCTATGCCTCCATACTTCGCTCTCGAGATGGGAGTAACTGAAATCGATCATTCACAAATGACAGAACCGATACGTGGGCTCGTTGCCTTTGAGGTTCTTCCGCGAGAAGTCTTTCTGGAAATGGAAGATCAAAATCCTTGCGCGGAGGAGGAGGATCGTGCTCTGGTCAGCTCTTCTGAATCTGTGAGTAGTTCCACCACCTCGTCATCAAAAAAGCATGTCTCGTTCGCCGCCTTGCACATTCGTAATCACTCTGTGATTCTTGGTGATCATCCATGCTGCACTGTCGGCCTTCCAATTACTCTGGATTGGACAGTTGAAAGTGAACTATCCGTGGACTTGGAGGCGTACGAAGCCACTCGAGAACGTCGTCGTTCCCGTCCTGAAATGATTCTGTCTGTGGATGATCGCCATGCGTTGCTTTCGGATATGCCAGAAGGTGATTTGCGTCGCGTGCAGCGAAAGTTGCACAAGGAACGACGATGCTCGGGAAGGGCCAAAAATATGTTTTTCTCCTCCGATGAGGAGCTCCTTTCCAAGAAGGAACCAGTGAAGCAGCCCGTTGCTACTGCGGCTGCCGGTTCTTCGGAATGAAAAATGCTAGCTTTCCTGTACATATATAATAACAATTTAAGCCTTGGCATTACCATGTACTCCTACACTGTACTGGAGTATTTCTGTCGATGTGAAACGACCACAATCGTGTTCATCGAAAATCATCTTGTGCCTACTGAATCTTCTGCGTGCAACCGAGGTAATGTTGTGCTTGTCATTCTCTTCTCGAAGAGTCTGTATCTGCAGCAGATCACCATTATCAAATTGATGTTTCGTTTTGAACATCACGGGACCGTTCATCGAAACGCTGCTTCGTATGAAACACGAAGGGGATAGTAAAACTCGGCAAGTTGCAAGGCATCCATCCCATGCTCACAAACTACAGAATATGTGTATCAATCTACTCGGCGGCGAGTCATGTCTAAACGGTACAGTAGTATTGGTGTTGTTGAATGTGTAATGCGTAGTACTACAAAACACTCCGAGGATGGAGTTGAGAGATTCCCGATCTCAATCCCGACGCGACTGCAGACAAGTACGATGACTATCCTACATCGTTACTACCTTGAGAACATGATTCAAATTGTGGAAACATAGGAATGCTGCTGCAACCAATTCAACACACATTGTGGATCACAAGCATACACCGATTCGTATGCATAGTCATGATGGGACTTTCACGATGCGAATGATAATGACAACCGAGAAATACGAGTGTTATGCGACGCGTGAGTGAGTACGTATGTCATACTGCCCAAAGGGAACGATGTTCGAACAGGGCCATTGAGCTGTTGGGTTCGCATTCGTCACTCCTTGTTGCAGGTTGTTGCAACGTCTGTACTCTAATACGTCACGGTTCGCTCTATGCCCAAAAAGCACATAGCACCCGGATTTGAGCTTCTGTAGAACTACGGGTAGAGCTACTATAGAGCTGTAAGAAAACATTTTCCTCGATGCAAAACGGCATGGGTCCAGATTCCAGATTCCGTATAGTACTGTACTACGGTACAGTAGTAGGTACTGCAGTCAGAGTCGAAGTACACGGCGTGATCAAGGCTGCGTACTAGTTCGTAGAAATCCGGGTTCGGTCAAACGTAGAGTTTTAATTCTAGAGTTGTTTAACTTATGAGCTTATTTTTAGGTTTCACTTTGAAGGAACCAATTCAATCCAGGTCCGATTGAATCTTGCCGATCTACTTTCGCGAAGTTAGAGGGTTGTGGGAGTGAACATTCAAAGCCTTCATCCCACTGATAAGGGCATTGAAATGTCAGCTCCAACTCCGCCGTCACGAGCGAATTGACAGTCGCAACAACTGTTGCAACATGGCCAGACTTAGCCAACATGATGAGGGACACATGTTGGAAATTAGTTGGCACATGAAGGGAAATTGCAGTTGAATTGCACTGGGTTAATGTGGACAAATTGTTGTTGTAGAAAAGGAGGTTATGAGGGCGGAAAGCAGTCCGGGACAACTGTAGTTTTCGTACTGGCGATTCGCCGTATACAGTTGGCGTGAGAATCTTCGTATCCAAAGCCGGATGGGACTCAGCTGGCGGGGACGAAATTTCAACGTCAATAACGGCACAATAACAGCTGTCAGCTGCTGTACCTTGACTCTCCCTCTCATTCAATGAAACAAGAAATAGATTAGTGATGGTGTGGTGAAAATGTAGGACATGAACAATAAACATATGGGCTTGCAGGATAAGAGGAACACTCTTAAATCCACCCAACACAAGTGCGGCGGTGCCGCGTGTCACCAACCTTGAGCAAGCTTTGAATGCGTTCGAAAACTTCTCGATTGAGGCCCTTGGTAAGGTAGTCAGCCAACTGGTCAGTGGTTGCAATCTTGAGCACTTCGACATCTCCGTTGCGGACGTGGTGCCAGAAGAAGTGCCACTTGACCAGGAAGTACTTGGTGCGATTAGTAATGCGTTGCTTGGTAGCAGAAGCAGAGCACCATTGTTGTCTTCAAAGACTCGGCAGCGAATGGTAGACTTGAAGTCAGGTGGCAGAGTCAATTCCTTGCAGATTTCTCCAAGAAGATCACGAAGTGGCAACAGAGTCCTCATGCTTGCACTGAGAGCAGAGTACTCAGATTCCAATGTAGACAGGGAGATCTCTGTTTGCAGTTGAGACTTCCAGAGAATTGGACAACCTCAAGGGTGATGATGTAGCCGGTGCGGGACTTGGCGCTGGTGTCAGAATGATCAGGGTCACGACCATGGAGGCCAGCAAAGTCAGCATCAACATAACAATCAAGAGAGAGGTCTCCAGTGGAGTCACAATAGTTCCTTTGTCAGCAGTGCGGTGCAAGTAGCGGACAATTGTTTTGATTGCCATGGCATGGCTCTTCTTGGGAGAATGATTGAACCTGGCAACTTGACTTACTGCAAATGTGATGTCTGGCCTTGTGTTTGTTGACAAGTACAAGAGCATTCCAACAATAGAGCGGTAGTTCCAGAACTCATCCATGGGTTCTCCATCAGGGTCAATCCCAAGGCATGCTTGCATAGCAGGAGTGTGGTTGGGGTTGCAGTCTTGAAGTCCTGTTGCCTTTATGATCTTCTGAATCAAACCCTTTTGTGTTAGAGTGACAGTGTTGGAGACTTCATCCTTGACAAACTTGATTCCAAGAAAATCAGTGAATGTGCCTTCACGAGTGAACTCCAAACCCAAATCAGTAAGATCCTGGAACAGTTTGTCAAGATCCTTTTTGTTGGAGTAGGCAATCCCAAGATCATCAACATAGAGTACAATCATGATGGTCTTGTTGTACAAGAGGCATGAGTCTGTGGCACTCTGCTTCAAACCTTGGAGGAGGAGTGCTTCACGAATGTGTTGATACCAAAGGCGGGGGAGCAACCGAGAGGCCGTAGAGGCTCTTAACAAGTCGTAGGCAGGTTCTTTGGTCACTTGGCTGATCAGACTTGAAGCCCCTTGGCATGTGGATCCAGACTGGGTCAGTTAGGTTGGCTTGGACAAAGGCACTGCTGAAGTCAATGGAGCAAGTTTGCCATCCCAATGTTAGGGACAAGACAAGGAACAATCGAACTGAACTCCAAGCAACAACTGGGGCATAGGTTTCAGGTTCTCCTTCTTCAAGGTCGCCTCGAACACAGTAGCGCGCTTTGTACTTGGTGACTTCTCCATCTGGGGATCGCTTGCGCCCGAAATACCCAAGTCCCTGGGAGAATCTTGGTCTTGGCTTCAAGGATACTGACTTCCTTCCAAGTCCCATTCTTCTCAAGGCTTGCCACTTCCTTAGCAGCTGCCTCCATCCACTTGGTCACATGCTCAATGTCAGCCATAGCTTGGTCAAAGCTCAGAGTGTCAGGATCAGATGCAGCTGCCTTGAAGGCAGTTGGGGAAAGGATGATTCCATTTTCCTCAAAGATCCAAGCACTTGGAGAAGCAAAGTATCCATGGCCTTGAGTGTTATCGTATCCAAGGCGTTGTGGTGCTGCGCGAATGCGGTTGGACCGGCGCGGAGACGTTGGTGGCGGAGGCGACTTGACTGGTTGCTCGTCACGTGGTGAGTCAAGGGCGAATGCATTGTCTGGAACAGGACTCTCCCTCGTTTCAGACATTGGGGTCTGCTCCCGAACTGGGGAGAAGATTGGCTGATGAACTGGGGAGATCAGGGTAGCTGGGACCTTGCGTGGCGTCTCTTCCTTGGCTTGTGAGCTGGAGTGTGGACGGCGTTGCAGAGGTGAAGTTCTGATGTCTGGCGTTGGAGGAGACTGGAGAGACCGAGGATCGATAGACTGCTCCCTCGTTTGAGACATCATGGGAGTTGGAGGCCTTGGGTGAGCAATGGAGAGCTTGGCAATGGCTGTGGAACAGTTGGTGTCCTGGGTGGAGCCTCAGCCAAGGGAGGAACTGGGAGTTGTTCAATAGCAACAGCTTCATCCATGGAGGCAGCAACTCTTGTTTGGTTCTCATTGTTGGCTTCTGTAGCTTGGGAGTCCATTCGCGCTTCCTCTGTATCATTGTTGTCGCCGTCATCGAATGGGAACTGATATCTTGAGTCGCCAAACAAACGGGCCCAACGCGTTGTATTAAAATCCGGGAGGGCATCCACATTGGTAGCCACTGTTGCAAACCAATCATCAAACACAATGTGATATTGGGGAGTGATGTACCCTGTCTCTGGATTCAAAACCAAGGGGACTGTGCTTGCATGTTTCTTGGAGAGCCCCATGTTGACACAGCGGATGGACCGAGGCTTCCAGCGAGGCAGCTTCTTTCCATCTGCAATGGTCTTCTCAAGAGCATACACAGGGCATCCCCACACATGCAGATCATGATACTTCCTTTGCTCCCATCTGGACTTGGTGAAGACATCACTTGGACAGAGACCTGTTGCCAAATCAGGAACATGGTTGTGAAGGAAGATAGCATGGGAGACTGCCATTGGCCAAAGTGTTGCATCAGCCACATCTGGCCAATGTACCGCTGAATGGAGCATCATTGTCCGAGCAATCGACATGATCGTTTGGATTGCCCTCTCAGCATGGCCATTGTGATGGTGAGCTCCAACTCCAGCAAACTTGACAACTTGCTTCAGAGTTCCAAGGTGCTCAGTGAACTTAGCTGAGGTGAAGCTTCCACCATTGTCAGAGAGATAGGATTGTGGAATGACTCCACTGTCCCTTGCCATCAACTCAAAGTTCTGCTTGGCCTTCAGAGTCTCATGAGTGTTCAGATGCTTCTGAAACTCAACATGCACAAAGTTGGAAGCATGATCAATGAAGAGGCAGCCACCAGCAAACATGTCTGAGTTCAAGCTCCTTCCAGCTGAAGAGAAGAGCCTTCCCTTTGTTCCACAAATGAAGTGATCAATGGAGACTTGTTGTCCAGGAGCAAGTTGTCTGCCTTGAGAACTCCAGCTCGATCTTTGATAACAGTTGTGATCTTGGCAGGAGCTGGTCGCTGATGTTGCTTCCCATATTGGCATGCGGCACACTTGGGAGGGTTGACAATTCGGCAAGCAGCAGTATGGAGTGATCGATGCGACTCACTCCGACTCAGGACTCCAGTTCGCATGATGAATTGGATCTTGCGAAAGGAAAGGTGTCCAAGGCGGTGGTGCCACCTTAATAACTCCTTCTCAGCTTCAGTCAAGTTGAGGTTGCTCTCATGAACAGTGTTGAGAGTAATGTTGAGAGCTGCAACTGCCTTGGGAGTATCTGAGCTGCGGTGTGCATCAGAGGTAGGCAAGTTGTTGTCAGGGTTGACTCTTGCAATGAGTTGCCCTCTGGCTTCATCAGAGGTGCCACTCAAGGTCAGTTGATGAGCTTCAATGGTGATGGTCTCTCAGGGTAAGCTTGGAGCAAGCTTGTGGTGGATAGGAGCCTGACCTTGATGCAAGACACCAAGTAGGCTGGGACCTTGAGCATCCTTAGGTTGCCCAGAGTATCTTGCATTGCCCACAGCACATGACCTTGACCTTCAATCCTGAGTCCCTTTGCAATGCCCTGCAGTTGAGTGATAGGGCCAGGGGTGTTGATGGGTCCAACAAAGTCCTTGCGGTCAGGAGTGATAGAGATGCTTGCACCAGAGTCCCAAATGACAGGAAACGTTGAAGCCTTGGGAAGGGATTCGCGGAAGCGGTCGGTAGACTGGAGAGCCATGCGAAGGATTGTGGAATAGTTGCCATTTGGAAACTTAGCCATGTTCACTTGCATTGCCATCTTGCGAGCAGCTTGAAGTTGCTTGGAGGTCCACTGATGGTTCCCTAGGCCTTGGAAGCCAATGGGAGAGACGGGGCGATAGACGCCGTTGGACTTGGGAAGCCTGCGAGCGCGGCGTCGCTGCTGGCGAAGCGGAGCGTCGAGGTAGGCGTCGTTGACATCGCAGTGGTTGATCCTTGGCCCTTCCTCTTGCGTCGACAAATCCGATGGCGAGCGGGATGTGTTACGGAGCTTGGGGCAAGGTTCAGTTGGCCCATGGACGATTGTATCGTTGCAGTGGCGGCAGGTCCAGTGAGTTGATCGCGGAATGGAGCGCTTGAGCGAGTCGACACGCTGAAGGAGAGTTGCAACCTTGGAGTGAAGGTCGTTCAACTGCACTTGCTGCTGTTGTTCAACCAACGTTGGTGCATTCCTCCGAATGTAGCGTCCCATGGATCGCAAGTTAATGGGGTACCTGCGATGCAGTCCATGGGAGCGAATACTTCCGGCTTGGGAACATTCGCGCGTCGTGTGACCTTGCGATTGTGTTGCTTGAGAGCACGACGATGGCGGCGAGAAGGTAGCTCCTTAGGATCAGGCTCAGGCGATGTTGAGCTGGGCTTAGGAAGCCAGAACAGTACGACCATGGCCAGTAAGGCCCAAAGCAATGGAGCAATGAGCGCCTCCTGGTGAGCCTCAAAAATTGCGAGACGTGCGGGCGAACGACCATGACATGCGCTCGAAGGATTGCCATGACTTGGCTCCAATCGACGGCGTTAAAATGCGCCATGGCGAGTTGAATAATTTCCAGCGTGGAGGTCCACATAGTTTTTGCAAACGGGACTGAAAATATTGCCATCACGTAGGTGAGCAGTAGGACGAGTACGGGAAGGATCCGGGTCACCATGGTGCGCAGGATAAAGAGCGCGTCAGTCACACTTGGGACGACCTCAATTTCCGTGGTCCACACCGAGGGATCGAAGGCAAGGGAGACATTGTTGATTGCAGAACCAACACCTTGAGGGCCCTCAGAGCTCTTCTTGACGCCAGTGTGCGTTGCCGTTGCGTGGGTAGTAGTCCAACGCTTGCAGCTTGCGCACCAGTTGAAAGCCTTTCCATTGGCTTGCTTGACTTGGGGTGCTCCAGATGGAGGAGGAGTAGACTTCCAGGATTTGACATCCTTTGGTCTTTCATTGCCATTCCCATTCCTGCCCTTGCCCTTGTTGTTCTCTGGGCATTCGCGCGACCAGTGTCAGGCTTGTTGCACTTGTGACAGACTCCTTTCTTGGCAAGTCCAGCACCATTGTTGGAGGCCTTGGACTGGATGAGGTTGAGTACCTCAGCTCTGGTGATTGGAGTCGCCATGTTTCCGAATGCAGCTGGTGGAGCCTTGGAGTCGCGAGTGTGACGTGCAGGTGGCCACTCCTTCCTGTCAAAGAGCGTCCTGTAGGCATCCTCTGCGTGAGCGCAGATGTCCTTGTAGGTCAGCTTGTTGACTTGCATGTGAAGGTTGGCAGCTTCCTTGTCCTTGAATCCAATGTCCAAAGAGCTTGCTCCAAGTTCTGCTTGACAGATCTCAGGGAAGCGGAAGTCCTCATTGCCAGAACCACCAGCCAAAGAAAGATCTTGAGCATGGCCAGAGTGAGGTTGTGGTCATACTGGCCAGCAGTTGTCAACTCATTTGCATCCTTGCGAAAGTGAGCTGCCAATTGTTCAAGGTTCTCTCCAGAGTACTGACTTGGGAGCCTGGCCTTGATGATGGCCTTGAGATCTTCAAACCTCTCAATGGAGGTGGACTGGATGGACTTGAGGAACTGGAGCCAAACAACTGGGAAGGAGTCAGAATCATCCAACTTCTCAGTCACCTTATTGCTTAGCTCAGTAGAGAGTGAAGCAAGCAAATAGGTCCTGGCTGCCATATCGTTGGTCGGTCATACTTGTCGTAGCGTTGAACTTGAGCTTCCGCCAACAACTTTGCCGACTGGACCGTGTACCTGGCGTGAGCCTTGATAACGTTAGTCATCTTGGCGTCGTCAGTTGGGTCCCTGAGGTAAGCAATGGAGTCCATCCAGTGTCCTTGAGATGATCCCAGACAACATTCTGGAAGCTGATCAAATCATCACTTGGCTTGAAGGAGATCTTGTGCCCAGTTCTCCTGAAGTTGTAGCCTTTCTGGGCTGCAGAAACATAGACAGGGCGGAGCTGGTTGGGAGAGGTGTGCTCTAGGAGAGCAATGGAGCCATCAAACCTGTCCAGGTGTGGTTGGGCTTTCCACCTGTCCAAGCAGACCATTCATCCTTGGTCACCAAAGTGATTCCCCAATGAGGGAACAAGAGGCTTGGAGCTTGAAGGAGCTGGGAGCTCCACTGGGGCAGTCATTGGGTTGG
Organism: Fragilaria crotonensis; assembly: GCA_022925895.1. Taxonomy (NCBI): domain Eukaryota; phylum Bacillariophyta; class Fragilariophyceae; order Fragilariales; family Fragilariaceae; genus Fragilaria; species Fragilaria crotonensis. The sequence goes on from JAKSYS010000254.1 coordinate 16,543, forward strand.
GAACTCCAAGACAGACTCTTCATCAGTAGCAAGAGTCCTGGCTTGAGCGATTGCCTCGGTGAGGCGAACGTCGACAGGATCGGAGATCTCGAATCCTTCTGGATTGCCGCGGCCTTCGACAGCAGTCGAGGATTCCAACAACAGGTTCGTCTGGAAGATTCGTCGGGGACGTAGAGCCTTCAGATGGTGGAACCGACATGATGATTGGAGTCTTGGCTTGGAAAGCAGATCTTCAACCACTCAACAGATTGCTGACTGCGTACTCGAGTTGGCAGAGAGCAATGAATCAGCCTAGTCTTGGGAAGACGTGGGGCTGTCGCAGGATCGCCGGAGGAGACCTGCCTTGACGCGGAGCGTGACTTCCTGGAAGGAACTTGAAACGAGCTTGCCGGAGAGGAAAGTGCGTTAGAGGGTAAGTCTTATTATTGGGCGAAAATAACCAGTCGAAGTACACGGCGTGATCAAGGCTGCGTACTAGTTCGTAGAAATCCGGGTTCGGTCAAACGTAGAGTTTTAATTCTAGAGTTGTTTAACTTATGAGCTTATTTTTAGGTTTCACTTTGAAGGAACCAATTCAATCCAGGTCCGATTGAATCTTGCAGATCTACTTTCGCGAAGTTAGAGGGTTGTGGGAGTGAACATTCAAAGCCTTCATCCCACTGATAAGGGCATTGAAATGTCAGCTCCAACTCCGCCGTCACGAAGCAATTGACAGTCGCAACAACTGTTGCAACATGGCCAGACTTAGCCAACATGATGAGGACACATGTTGGAAATTAGTTGGCACATGAAGGAAATTGCAGTTGAATTGCACTGGGTTAATGTGGACAAATTGGTGTTGTAGAAAGGAGGTTATGAGGGAAAGGAAAGGTAGTTTTGACTGGGATGCCGTATAAGTTGGCGCGGCCCTAGTTTACCCAGCCGAGTTAACTGTTAACCCGTGTAATGGTGGCTTCGTATAGCCTATAGGAAGCCACCATTACACGGGTTAACTTAACTCGGCTGGGTGCAAAACTAGAGGGCCGTTTCTAATTTTCGGTCATCGTCGGTCATAATTCCTTTGGTCGCTATTGTGAGGGCGGAAAGCAGTCCGGGACAACTGTAGTTTTTGTACTGGCGATTCGCCGTATACAGTTGGCGTGAGAATCTTTGTATCCAAAGCCGGATGGGACTCAGCTGGCGGGGACGAAATTTCAACGTCAATAACGGCACAATAACAGCTGTCAGCTGCTGTACCTTGACTGTCAGGTCTGCAGCGGAAGACGATTCACTACAAACTACAAACACCTCATGCACGTCTCGACTCTCGAGTCTAGAGTCTAGAGCTATGATCGAATTTGTATCTGCAGGCATCTCATTTCTTTCTTTGAACAAAGTACTCCAGAGTAGTGGTTAAGGAACCTTCAGTTTGCGGATCATGTCATTGTCATGCGATCTTGCCCAAAATGCGAGAAAACACATGCAGTTCTTGGAACGGCTCCATGAACTTGGTGTCACCATCGCCACGGGAGACAGAGAACAACATTACTCGTTGCAATCTCTCTTCCGATACCATAGTCTATGGCTTCCCCTTGTGCACAAGCACTCGAACGAAGACTTGATCCCGCCACCAGATGTTGCTTGGTTGTGGCATTGTCATCGATTGTCCCCATTGAATTACACAAACTTCATTAGGAGCACGTTTGGAGACGGCGCCGCAGTGGAGGCCAAACCGTCCTTCGCGTTCCAGACTCCCAAGATTACTTGTGATGATAGTTCAACCGAGGCCACGACTCGAGATTTTTGGAATAGTACGTACCCGAATGAGCCCTTCTTCGTGTCAGAGATAAACAAGGATGAATCTCCGCTTTTACCATATGAAGTTTTACCCAATCGCATTCGAGGCGAAAATGCCAAACTGTTGAGCGGGTTTAACTTGCTGGCTTCAACGAAGCGACAAGCCACCTTCCTTTGGCAAATCTCAGGAGAGAGATATCGCGATGACGACTTTCTTGCCGAGGGCGTTGAGAACTACATCAAGTTTCTTAAGCTCAAACCGAAAGCTGGGAAATTGCGAACTGTACTAGTTCCGACGTACCAGATTGACTTGATGTGGCATACACATATCTTATCGTCAATTGGTGACTATAACAAAGACTGTATCGCCCTGATGGGGCGAACTTTGCACCATGATGATTCGCTCACCGATCGCAGCGACGGCGGGGTTCTTGATGTTGCTTACAAAGCCACGGCTCATCTCTGGAAGGAGGAGTATCATTCTGAGTACGAAGTGTGTGGCGGCATGTATCGTGGTGAGCCTCCCAAAGATTTCTTTTCTAGAGATTGGAAAAGCACCTCAGACGTTAGTACTGGAGCGAATCTGCATTTGGTTGGCCTGATGGGAGCATCATCGACACCACCTCCGGAGAAATGGATAAAGCCAGGGGAATCTGCGTCAGACGGGCAGCCAGCCTTTATTCCGGTGACGGTCTCTCCCCTAATCGGCTGGGACAGATTTCCGCGCAAGGAGGATTACGTCCTAGGAGAGACGAAGTATGGCAATGGCTACTATCACTTGGAAACACAAGAAGCTCATCAACTACTTCGTACGCGAGTTGAAACTCATATTCGACAATTCGAATATCAGATAGCGATGGCTCAAGGATGTTGTCCTCGCCAATCTAAACGGTTACAGGCACTAGAGGATGAAATGCAAGTGTTTATCGACGCTCGCAATTTCCTTTCAAGCCGCGTAGCAGCCGCCCATCCAGGTGTTGGACGCAATATCCCATCCCCATTCTTTTGGGAGGTTGACGGAGCCATGCTGTACTCCCCAGTTTTGTTTTATTGTGCAGGAGGAGCTTGTGGTGGAATTTTGACATGTGAAATTCCGCCACGTGCAGGTATGTTCCGAAATTTCATGACACCATTGACTGTTTTAATGACTCATAACGTTGCGTCTTTTCATTAGCCGGACATGGAGGAGGCGGATGTGGAGGAGGCGGATGTGGAGGAGGCGGATGCGGAGGATGTGGTGGATGTGGTGGATAATAACGTGTAAGTTGATGTAAAGAACATCGATACTCGTTCACCTATAAGTGGATGAGATAAAAGTTTGTGCAGGTTAATTCGTGGAGGAGGCGGATGCGGTGGTGGTAGATAAGGTGTAAGTTGATGTAAAGATGACATCGATACTCGTTCACCTAAAAAGTGGATGGGATAAAAGTTTGTGTTGGTTAATTCTCGATTCTTGTTTGCAAGTTGGATGGTCAAAAATGTTCTTATCACGACAAGGAACACTTGGGATCAGTTTTGGTATGGCATAACTATTTCATTTCATTTCATTTTTTCAAGCCTTGCTGTTAGAAGAATACGTTCTTACAAACTACAGGAGTCACTTTGTGAATCCCTTGTTGATACATCGATGTCATTGACTTTCCACCGATCTCCGCTCGCCAGAGCAACACTTCCCACCCAATCGCAGATTTTCGCATACATTCTCTGAGATATTTGAATGGAAGCGAGGCTTGTAATCCTGTTTCAAGTACCGTCTGTTTGATATGCAGTGACGCCTTCGTCGCGACACCAGGACTCTCACCGGACTCCACAAAAGTTTATCCGTCATTGCCGGAATCAGAGTCGAATTCGACGTCCAAGGGCGGTCCGCGGACACTTTTCGCGTGCTACCAAAACTCTTGACTTTTTGCCATCTGCGACAAAGCCCCGACGATTTTGATGGCAAAGAATCAAACCAGAAAGCTGTTCTAAAGCCAAAAGGACATTTTAACGCGTATCTCTTATACATGAACATCTGTGGGAGGATAAAGGGTGCAGAAAAAGGTATCTCGCTCGATCCAGAGCGTCTCTGTGTAGATAATTGAGACTTTTTGACACAAATGGGTTGTCTAGGATCTAGGATACAATGACCATGTCATCCGTGTCACTTTCGGGCATGGAATCGGAATTGCTTTGTGGACTTTCCTGGGCATCACTTTCGTCCACCACAAGACAAGACTGCATAAGTCCTAATTCTCGTGGAATAGGAAGGTTGCGACGACGTGATGGAGACACTACAGATGGTGTATTAACGACCGATGCAGGCGCATCTCCGTCAATTTTGTTGGGCAATGGTGTTTTGTTGATGTAAGCAGAAGTCGCCATGGAACGTGAGTGTGGGGAGTTGTAAGTGGGGGGGAACTTATTTCAGCTTGCCGAGCCGCCTGTTGCTCCTCCCGATTGGTGGCGCGTGGTTTCAATATCAATTGAAGGGAGTGAACAGTCACGGAATCTTCAGCACCACTGCCTTCCGAGGTCTGCCGTGTCGTTTCTTCTGGTGGATCTACACTGTAGTGAATCAACAAATTGTCCAGTTGTTGAGAACATAAATGGCTGTCACTTTCGGACTCTTTGCTGCTGACAGTAGCATACGATGTAGTGGATTCTGTTGACATGATGCTGCGTACACGTTGCGCTCGTTCTGCTTGAGACTTGCCACTTCGTGCCTTGCTCGTTTGCCAGGCCGATCGCACATCCATGGCCAAGACTTGTTCGATGCAAAGTTGGACGCGTGTCGCAGTGTCCATAATGCACCCATCACCACGGTGGGGTCCATAAAAATCCAAGGAAAACGGATCTTGCGTCAAAATGTCAATCAAATTTTGTTTCGCAACGTCGGATATATATGAACTGGTCGTTTCGTTTCAAGACCACCGCTGACCCAAGGTGGAAGTCGCAATTCTTCATCACCAATGGAATCGTAGTTTGGCACATACGGTTTAATGTCCAGCACGGGTGTTCCATCCACTAGATCCAGTCCTGAAATATTCAAAATCACCCTTTGACCCGACTTTGTTGTTGTTTGACCTTTTCCCTTGGGACCACCACCAATTGTCATGATGGAATCTAATTTGCACAATGTGATACCGATTGGATTACTCCGATGAGGCGACCTCGTGGCCAGAACTCCCACCTTTTTTCCTCCCAACGCCGGCGGTGCAATTTTCGACGGCGCAGCCGGTGGTCTTGTCGTGCTATTGCTGTTGTTTGTGTTCGTACTAGATGAACTGGATGTACTTTTGGTATTGGTATTCAAATGAAACCAAAAGACAATCCAAATATGACTGAATCCCTCCAATCCATCGACCATGTCATTCGCATTCTCACATGTCAATTCAATCCTTCCCCGGGCATGGGGTGCCAACAATCCTTGACGAGGTGTTCCAACACATAATCGATAGATGCTCCGGACGACACCAATGGGGAACGATACAATGTTCTTTTGTTCATCATGATCATTCTTCGTCTTTTTGGAAGCAATACCTGTGCGTGAGTCAGTGTCAATAGTACCATCCAGTACACGTATGATTTGATAAAGTTGATGGACGATCCCTTGTCTTGCATGATTCCACAATTCTCTCATTGCCTTTTGTAAAATTTTTGTTGTAGACAATTGTGTTGACATTTTGCGGTTGACATGTGATGCATACACCACAGCTGCCGCTGTCATGGCTGTTGCTGCAACTGTCGTTGCCGTAACGACAAGAGTTATGGTATGATGAGTAATCACATTGGAACGATGAGATGAAATGTACATTATTTTTTGGCCTTGTACTTGTCGTAGTAGTACTTGAAGTGTGTGTATATATATCTGGGATTGTGCCCGCGTCCTGTCCTGACTGTGCAATCGATTATTGAGGTGTGTAGTCTACCGTAGAGTGGCGTCTTTGTCAACGATATGGAACGATGCAATGATTTTATAATGGACACATTCTTCAAAGGAATGGATCCAAATTCCAAGATGGACGACGAACGACTGACGACAATGTTGAATATAACTTGAAGGGGAAGATGATTTCTGCGCTAGGTGCTTTACTACGGTATACTTGTACCGGGATGCAGGTACCTGATGTACATGTAATGTATTGCTCCAGTACTCCGTAGTACCGGTAGGTAGAGAAGTTGTACAAGCACTCGGAGTAGTGGTACGACCCATTCGATTGAGAATTCTCTCGCATTCCCACACTCGCACTGATGCCACACTACTGCACTCTGTCATTATTACATCATCATCATCCTCCGACGCTCCGACCACAGTGAGTGTGCTTGTGTGCAGAATCAGCAGTCCATCACAACAAATATCATGGTGTCATCATCATCGGCAGCCTTTATAGGAGGTGCTCTATCGTTCAAGGGGGATAAGAAGAAGAAGAAGACGAAGAAGGCAGCCAAGAAGAACAAGGTCAAGCACGAAGTTTCATCTGGTAGTACTGGCGTAAATTCCTCAAAATCATCTGTAGAACCACTGCATTCTGCCGGTATTCCCAAACACGACAATAACAATAACAACAACACTTCTGATGATGATGAATATGATGAAATGACACAGGCGGAGCGAGCTGCGTACAAAAAGAAACAAGAACGTGAACTCAAGGAACTCGAAATGATTGCGAAACAGAGTCACCGAGAACGTGTCGAAGCGTACAATGAAAAATTGAGTCAATTGACAGAACACAATGATATTCCTCGGGTCAGTGCCGCTGGAAATGGATAAGTGTGTGGTGTTGTGTATGGCATGTGCATATAGATATATGCATATACGCGATGTGCCTTTGGCAACGAAAACCTGCCAGGTGAATTCCATGATTAACTGTCATGGTATGCATAGGAAGACCTACATGACACAGGGCCAAACGAGGCTACATGATCGTAATATCATGACAACTATAACTACTTGCAACTATTTAGTTTGTTCGCCATAGCTTAACTGGAAATGTAATGATGTGTAGCATCGAAACCATGACCGAAACAATTTCGTCTCTTGGATTGTATCGTATTGTAGCTAATGAAACTGTAAAGTGTTTCAAAATACCCGTGAGATACTCTGACAACTCCACTGAGAATTGAATATCCTTTGCGCGATGCTTCATGCTATCCTGGAGCGACTGGGCGGCGGCAGTTGTAGTGCTCTCGACAACAGTCAGGAGCTGATATTGAAAGACATCTTGAAGAGAGTAGTCACCACCAACAGTCAACGTTGCATGACGATCACTTAGGACCATCATTTGGACTGTATAGTCTCCAATCCATGGAATGGACAACGATGTTTCGTACGTGGCATCCAGTGGCAATGATAATGATGATGACAAGGACAGTCGTTCTTGTAGACGATTATTCATACTGTCAATATCTGACAGTTGTAATTGTTTTTGTTGCTCCTGCTGCTGCTGCAACTTGTGACAAAACGAATCCTTTTCATATTCAAGAATTCCAGCTGTTGTATCATTGTCACAAAAATTAGCATCATCGTTGTTGTTTGTAAAGAAAGCAATTATATTGTTGCCAAGACGATGACGAAGAGGAAGAGGAAACACCACCACAACGCAGAGTATGATTGCAAGTACAATCAGAAGTTTTGGTTGTTGTTTCCATTGCATTATTGAATAACATCAGATGTTTATTGAAAGTTGTGATTTTGACATTTGTGATGATGACGATGATGACATGCAAGCAGCCAGTGCTGTGTGCTGTAGTTTGTGTCGTTGGATGGTATTTTATGATGAACGACTGCATCATACACGACGATGATACGATGATCGATGGGAGGCCCCGCCCACGGAGGCTACTGGTACTAGTACCGGTATATGTCGTAGGCTAGAAAGGTACTTGTACCATACTGAGTACCGGTACTTTAGTGTCTCCATGTACTGTACGGATTTCCCCCCCCGCTAATTTATGAGACGACAGCACCACAGTACAGAGGTACCTTTCATACATACGGTAGTACTACAGTAGAAGCCAGTATAATTTAACTGTAAGCTGTTGTACTGTGACGTACAAGGTTACAGACCTACCTGGTACTGGACACCTTCTACTGAACATCACTACATACGCCTTGTATTCTGTTTTTAGACTTATGTAGAATGTATAGGACAGATGCGAACCCTCTCTTTCACAAGTGCAACCCCCTCTCTATTTTAAGTTGTCACCCAGCCAGCCACATAAAAAACTGGCCGACACAGATTCTTCTGTTTTCAGCGAATCTGCATGCTGTGCACCTATTGTGCGTTTCTAGAAAATACACTATTTTCAACTTTCAACCCATCAGCCATCAGCCATCAGCGACAACATCGGAATAGCAACAATCAATACTGACATTGTAGTCATCCATCATCATCAGGTGTATAATCTGCAGTCTGCAATATGATGCGTCGTCACATTTGTCTCCCCGTTGCTCTCTTGCTATCAACGTTCGCAACAACAACAGTCACCTTTCACCTGCAACAACTACCTATACACAAGCTCACAACGACGACGGTGGCAATCAAAACAACAGCAAAGCAAAGGGTTCGATGCCAGTCATCATCATCATCGTTAACTCCACAGCAGTCACAGTCCCGACTGTATTTGACTTCAACAACAAGTCATGCATTTTTGGCTTCCGATGTGGATTCCGTCAATACACCTCCGTCGCTATCCATTGTACTCAAGAGTTTAGATGGACTTGCCAATGGAAGTGATATTCGTGGAAAGTTTGTGGATCATCCACGAGTTGGAAATTTTGCCGCTGTCGCACAAGCCATTACTGCTTCCAATTTTGATAACAATAACAAGGCAGTACCGCTGACCCCATTGGCCGCGTATTGTTTGGGATATGCATTTGCCGAAATGATGAAAGAACGATTCCTGAACACAAAGACCAACAACAATGACGAGGAAAATACGATTCGAATTTGTATTGGAACAGATCCCAGATCGCATGGACCACGATTGGCTGATGCCTTTTCAAGAGGTTGTTCTTCCTGTTCCGATAGTGCAACCACCATGAGCAACAACGTCAACAACAACAAATACAAAATTGAAGTGGTCTATACTGGAATCGCCACTACTCCCAGCATGATGGACTTTTGTCGCACGGACCTGTGCGATGCCGCCGTCATGTTGACAGCATCGCATCTTCCTGTGGATCGCAATGGAATGAAATTCTTTGTTGCCGGCCAAGGTGGATTTACTAGAACTGATGTACAAGAATTAATTTCCTTGGCCAAGGAACATGCCAATTCCTTGTTGCAACAATCATCGGGGATGATTCCGCCGTCGTCGGGTGAGGGTGGTGTGTTTTGTGCTCAACACGTACGTTCTTGTCATCTGTTTATTTTGCACCATTATCATTTTCATTTCCAGTGTGTCTCACACTTTGTTTAAAAATTCCACTCAGGTTGATTACATGCCATTATACGCTTCAAACTTGTCCAAGGCGATTCAGAAAGAAACATCATCCACCGACAAGCCTCTGGAGGGACTCAAAATTGTATTGAATTCTGGAAATGGTTCTGGTGGATTCTTTCATACTGTCCTCCAAAACCTCGGTGCCGACATGTCTGCATCGATTGGTGTCGAGCACGATGCTGCCTTTTTTGCGTGGTGTTCCCAATCCTGAATCCAAGGCCATGGTCGATGACACGATCCGCATCTGTCAAGAAACCAAGGCAGATCTGGGCATTATGCTCGATACCGATGCCGATCGCAGCGGGTTCATTGTTCCTGGAGGAGGAAACAATAACAAGGAAAATGGCAGTTACGAACCATTGAATCGCAATCGTCTCATTGCCTTGTTGGGTGTGATCTTCAGTCAAGCGTCTCCTGGTTGTACGTTTGTGACAGATTCGGTCACGAGCGAGGGATTGCAAGATTTCTTGGAAGGGCACTTGGGACTGACACACGTACGATACCTCAAGGGATACGCCAATGTCATTTCCAAAGCGAAGGAAATCACTGAAAGTGGGACAGCCAATGCGGAAGTTGCCATCGAAACGTCTGGTCATTGTGCTATGCGTGAGAATGATTATCTTGATGATGGAACCTACACTGCCGTCAAGGTCCTTGGACTCTTGGCCAAAGGTCAAGCAACAACAGCAAGAGGGTGCTGATTTGTTGCAACTTATCGCTGAGCTCAAGGAAATGCCCGAAACACAAGAATTTCGACTTGCTGTCATGGATGGAACACTGGCCACAACATCTACCGTGTTTGAACAACTCATTCAAACTGTGGAATCCTCGTGCGAGTTGCAACAAACTTGGACCGTCGATACTGCAAATCTAGAAGGTCTTCGGGTTCGTACCTCCACCACAATTGACAACAACGAGAAGGTAAATGATGGTGGTTTCTTCATGTTGCGAAAGTCGCTGCATGATCCACTCGTGAGCATGCAAGTTGAGGGTGAATCTGCGACTCAAGTTCGTGACACTGTCGTTCGGCCACTTTTGCAATTGTTGCAATCTGATGAACGCATCGCGAACAGCCTCGATTTGTCTGTCTTGAGCAAGTATTGAACATAGTTGCCATGCATATAACAATAATTGTGGTTTTTGCAAATAGAGATTAATTCTGCTAGTCATTACGTCCATTTCAGACGAAGTGTGAGCCTTGCACAGATGTTCAGATCACCATCAAAGACACAATTGGGAAAAAACGGCAGACTTCGTCGTCTCAAAACTTGCGTTTGTGCAACTTCGCTTTTAGCGAAGCTTTTACAGTCGAATGCTGACTATGCATGAATCTTTGGGTCGCCTGTACCAAGTGAGCCTGTCAAATGGTTTCCAACTACGTGTTGTGTACCGTAGAAGCAACAACAACGTCTGTATCTGTTTGACAAGTCCATTCGACTGCAATCCAACGTGAGGGCATGTGAGGTGTGGAGTACTCGCACCATGCCATTCGTAAAACAATACACGGTATCCAATGATAATCTGTTACGCCTATACATTCAATTTACTAGTAGTAATATGCCTCTCCCCATTCAACCGTTCGCTCTCTCTCTCTCTTGACAAATCCAAACTTGCCAACAAAGAAAAAGAAATTGCTTTCGAACAACAACACACTCTTAAAGAGTCAACAACTCGTCATCCTTCTTGGAACGCTTTGCAGCTGGTGGAGGTGGAAGTGGTAGGGCCAGAAAGAGTTCTCTCTTGCGCGATGCAATTTCTTCATCTGGAATAACCCCCTCAAATTGCTTGAGCAATTCCAAATGTTCCTTGACTTCTTCCAACAACCGACCTCGATCATGAATATCAAGAATTGCTGGTTGTGCCTTGGCAGTAGTGGCAGCTGCTGCTGTAGCAGCAGCTACAGCCGCAGCCGCTGGATGCACGGGGACAGGAGGAGGAGGGGCACTCGTAGTTGGTAGTGGTTGCGACTGTCCCTGAGGATAATAATACGGAGCTGTGGGTGAACCAAGGTGTTTATCTGTCACGATCCGAATTGGTTTTGGTGGATTGGGAGGTGGAAAGGTCGGATCGAGGGTGGCACCACGGTAGTACATGCGATAACACATAATGGCATTGTTGTGAGCTTGACTCCATGCCTTGATTGTGGCAGTAACACTGCCGCCGGGGGATGTTTCCTGTATATGAAAATGTGAGTTGTTTCACCATGTTGCAACCGCACCAAGTGAAGAGAATGAACTTACAAGCTCATTCTGAAGGTAGCTATCAATAGCATCTTCGTGGGAAAGTCCAGAGGTCGCCGCACGGTCCGTGACAGCATCCTTGATTCGTTCAATATCCTTGGTCAATAACTTGCGTCTCTTCCATGCAGTATCGGCATTCATGGGTTCCTTGCTGGTACCCGTGCGCCAAAAGATTTCGAGTCTTTGATGAGGTGGGATGAAATTGATGGAATCGAGCAAGGCATTCGCCATGTCAATGTATGCCACCTTGCGCTGAAATGGCCTCAAGTGAGGCAAGGCATCAGCGATGCATCGATTCTGTGTATGGTGTTTGGTGAATGGGGTACCGAATAGTATTTGGTATGAAGGATGAAGGTATGGACAAGCAAGGGTAAGAAATGTGAGACATTGACACGAGGTTTGACACTGGTGTGAGGTAGAGGAACACAAGACACACGACACCGACAGTGGAAATATCTACCTCCCTAGAGTATACTCGGAGTAGTTGTCTTTCACTTACAGCTTCATAGAGAACCACTGTTTGAACCGAACGACGATGACTGCTATCATACCCTGAGGGTCCAATTGCCTCTTGCAATCGAGAGAGCCAAGTGTCACCAGTACCTGGCAACGGAACACCAGCAGTAGCTGTATCATTGTACATATCAATACAAATGTGACATCCCCATCAGTGAGACGGTACATGAAATGGCAATCATGACAGAACAAAGTGTCAGTGAATGAATTGTACAACAAAAGATGGATGAATGTGGAATGTGATGAATCGAATGCAAAGATTAAAACGTGAGAGTGAATACATGAAATGATATGCTCAAGAGGAAAGCAAAACGCATCATCTGTCTTGGCACTAGAGTCACAAGTCACAAACGAACCCCACTGACATCAACAGATATATGAATTGGAGTTATGTTCCCTTTGCACCAAGTTTGGATGTCAAATGTCAAACCCTGCATGCTTGAATCAGAATCGAACTCACACATATTTAGAATCGATTCTCAGAAGAGGTATTAAAGAGGACAATCGAGATAAATGATATGACCAAAAGAGTGGATGAGATTGAAATGCGTGCAAGAAAGTGTGTGTTTTTGCGAGTGAGAAAAGAGTGATTTTTTCCATATGCTTCGGTCGTTTCCGTTGGACCGTTTTCTATACGGGAGGATCGGGTTCTTTTTCGATTTTCAACGTCTTTCATTCAGACCATGACATGGAGAGATTCCAGATGCCCCAAAAAATATTCTCCCATATTGGATGAATCCGAATCTTCCCGAACCTTTGTCCGATCGCTCGTTTGAAAAAAGTTTATGGTATTGTGGATATTTAACGGAAATTTACGGGCACGATTTCCAATTCTGGCGAATCAATTTGCATTTTGCATCGCAACTTCAAATACTGCCCCTGTATCCGGTACCAGGTACTCTAGTACACAATACTACAGTACTGCCACCCCCTTTTTTTCAGTGCATGTAAAATTCCAACTTTCAACTCCTCATGCTACTGTATACATGTATTGCCTCGAATACCGGTGCCAGGTACAAGTAGTCTAACAGTTGGCAGGCTCACAATTCACAATCCAAGTCATGATCCTAACGGTGCCAAGTTACCAATTGAATCCGTGATGTTGGGAGAAGGTGCATTTGGAATAGGGCAAATGACCCACATCACCAAACATGCGACAGCTGACGGACCCCGTGGGACGAATCGTCAAGTAGGTCAAGCTGCAATTGAAATTGCAAAATCGCAACCATGCTTCCGGTGGCAACTGCAAAGCGCGACACAAATATCGAATTACATTGGCATGACAAACGACAATTTCGAATTCGTGGGTTTCAGTTGGTTGAGGACTGTCATTGCTGTCGACAGGCGTTGTCGTCGAATCCAAATGTTGTTCGTTGTCTTTTGGGTCAGAATAATCAGATCGATAGAAATACTTTCGAAACGCCGCTTCCACTTGTGCATGGCCTTCATCTGTTTTCTGAATTGCGGACGGTGATGCTCTGGATCCTGGTATTGTATGGCATGGTCGTGCTTCATTCAAGAGCGGATCTGGTGATCCAATATCCACACTGTCATCCAGATGCCGTGCAATGATATCGGCCGTTTCTTTCGCCCTTGCCAGATTACTGACGCGTAATATCTTGACGCGACAGGGACTACTAGTACACTCGGCACCTTGATGTTCGGATGTAGCAGTAGTAGTAGCTGTTGTTGTATCATGACTTAGCATTTCACCTCGAATCATTTCGGCAATCCGTTTCCCCGTCAGATCAGCCTGTTCTCGACCCAACGACGTCAAGATTCGTTTTTCATCTTCCTTGTGTGTTTCGTCGTACTGGCCATGTCGGACGAGAATAATGTGACGAGTGGTGCCATACTTTCGAATGTCTCGCTGCTTCTTCCGTTCTTCCTCCTTATCGGCAAGCGGTGTTGGCTGTTTGTGATCCCAATTGGCATCCCAAAGTGGATACTCCTTGGTAGGAACGTACAATTGACGTTTGGGGAAAATATTGGCATACCATTCCTCCATCCTTGCGTCGTCGGAATTATCGTCCTTCACCCTGCTGGCGCCATTGGTAGCATGGCCATTGGCATCCTTGCTGGTATTACCTTTCACAGAAACGACACGTTGTTGTTCTTGTTGTTCGCACTTTGTCGTCATTTCCATTGAACTGCAATAAAAGAGGAAACTTGTTCCTCCTGACAAGATGGTGGCATGACGGGCATGTCGGAGAAGAGATGCTGAGAATGCCATTGTCCATTATTAGTGTTCAGTATGATGGATTGGTGGCGCGTTGTGTTTTTGGTACTCCGAGTAATAGTCTACTCGGAGTAGACTAAGGATGTGATGATAATGATGTGGAGTACGTCGTACTGAGTACTCGAGTACTACTACTCCAGAACTCCGTTTGCGAGTAGAGTACCGGTACCAGTAGAAGTACTTGTACTGCTCTTGCATAGCAAGCATATAGGCAATTCTCGTGACATTTCGCTAGAGTAGCCAGTAGCGCGAGGCACGACAAGGCTTGTACTTCCACAACATTCGCAGCTTCGGTATACGCGTTGGTTGTATGTAATACAGTAGTGTATAAAGTATAAGCAAGTAGCAAGTGTGATGCTTGAGGCTTGTGGCTTGTGGCATTCACGTGTACTGGAGTGTAGAGTACAAGTACCAGGGTATACAGTATGATATGCTGGGCGCAAGGAAGGTGTCGTGCAAGTAGGCACATGGCTGTAAATTTAACGAAGATAGCAATGCGCATAGCTACTGTACTGTACCTTTGAAAAAGACGCAAGAACGCTGTGCTCCGAGTACGACTCTATTGTTGACACTGAAAACAAACGGTAGAATTTCATCCTTTTTGAGTTTTCTCTTTAAGAGATGTTCACGCGGCAACAGGGGGATTGCTGATTCGAGAGAGAATACATGCGATTGCGATTCGACTCGAAGGTCCTTGTAATCTGCTCTTGTCTATTCCGAGGAAGACGGTATGACAAGCTTGGTGCAAGGCAGAAATATGAACCTAACATACAGTGGTAGTTCTTACATTTGACTTAAGACTGAAAAAATGTGGGGAAGTCGTTCATTCATCGATCGAAACGAAGGGAATTGACTCTCCGATTCAATGTTGCGATCACGCCCATTTCGTTAGAATCATTTCCCAAAGGCAATGCACGCAAGCTGCTCATTCTCTTCTTCCAAGTATCACCCATCGTAATTTTTGATTGTCGAGGATCCTCAAAACACTTTACTTTACTTAACTCTTCATCGTTCTGACGTTTCTCCTCAACAACCAGTCGCCTTGATTCGATGTACTTATTCAAAATTTGTTGAGTTCCAATACCAGTAATCATGCGACTGTTTCGCAAATCTTCTTGCAGTCTCCTGAATTCTTCTTTATCACCAACGACGCTTGCCACCGAAATAGGATCGAAACCTGATTTGGAAGAGTCATCCAAAGCATCCTGTGCGCCCATGACATCATCATTGTCACTGGTGTTGATTCTGATGCTGTAAGCCTCCATTTCTGCGAAGCTTGTCGTTGAATCATTCAAATTCGTGGACATGGATCTCTGGAATCTGTCAACGTTGTTGGTGTCAAGAACAGGTACACGTCTCTTCGTTCTTGGTGTTCTGCTTGTGCCACATAATCGTTGCATCAGAGAAAAATCTGATCTCATTCTGGTATTCGTAGGGAAGGGCTCCAGAAGGCCGTCATTTTGCGTGTTCATTGTGTAATAATGTTCTGTGTGATGCAGTGCGAAGTGCAAAACATCGTACTCAGAGCTCAGAGTAGGAAAAAAACGTGACTGGTTCGCTGAAGGCGAAACAGTTGAAATGTTGAAATGACCTATAGAGCCGTTCAGTCTTGTGACCAGTGAAACGGGATTGTCTTCCTTTGGGTTCGCGTCACAATTATGTGTCATTGGTCATTGGTCATTTCCTAATCCGCAATGCTACTAGATTCTATGTTGCCAACAGCCAACAGGCATGGATTTATTTACTTCGGACAATACACCTCATTGGTCATCGTGTCATCGTTGATGTGTAGTCCACTGTCATACCTATCGTACTACAAGAATGTCTCGGCTACTAGTACACAGTAAAAAAGTACTCCCTCCGTCCGGATATAGCAGTCCCAACTAATATTTTCAAGGGGTTCCCATCCGGTGTCTTTCAGTCATTTGGACGTAGGCTGTTGGTATCTTTCTACACGTTGGCGAGGCATGCGCTCTCTCAACCGACGCTACTTAGAGAAATTTCCGCATTGTGACAAAAAATTCCGCATATTTGGCATTCCATATAGTATCATGTTGAATGAAACACATGGAAACGGAACAGTATTCAAAGTAAAGGCCACTGATAGATACATAAAGTTTTGAATGTGCCTTGTATGAGGAAGAGTGTCCTTGCAATTTGAGACACGATTTTTAATTAACATAATCCGTTAGTTTTTCCTATATGGTGCGATATTGATTTAGTAAGCACATAAAAAGCCATGAGCAATGACCGTTAATGACTTCAAGCAAAACTACCATCAGGACTGCAACCTTTCAGGTATCACAGCGTTCTGTAAACGATTTTTTTTGTTTAGCCCCCAGTACGTTTTGTGTTCGTCATGTATAGTTGAAAAAGTCGTAACGGAAGCTTTGGGACCGGGGAGGTCATCTGCGCGAGTTAAAGCCTTAAGAAAAATTTATTTCGAAAATTGCGACCTGAAAACTCAATTTTGAACATTCAGATCAAAACGCATGCATTTGATGTTATACATAGATCGATAGTGTTCATTTAGAGCAATGCAAATGACATGACGTTTCGGTGAAATGCCAGAATTTTCTCGACTGAAAGTTTAAGTGGGACTACTATATTCGGACGGAGGGAGTACTGAACTGTACGTAGAACTTCTCTACAAGCTTTGCGACGGATGCGAACAGAACAACAGAACGCCATTTTATATGTGTTCCTTTTGGCCTGGTGGTCTTTAATTAAACGGTATTCTCCTGTACCTGTTTCGTCGTACTCGGAGTACCAGTACTCCGAAAACTTAAATAACGCATGAATCAAGAATCAAGATGCACGACCAAGACATTTTCATCCTCGTGTGCCTTCTAATGTACTCGATTACAGTACTTGGAGGACATCGGTGTGTTCTTCATGCTTCGATGGGTGAAGTGCAGATTTTCCGGTTTTTTCTCAATTTCTGGAATATTCCCGAATTTAAGGGCTGAGAAACTACCGAAAACAACGGTGGCGTGGCACTTTTCCACCCCTACACAACGCAGTATTAAAAATGGTGGTCAATCCTTGACAGTCAAAGTGATGGTGAAAAAAGTGGTGGAATTTCAATTCTGAAGTTACAACCTTTTCCCCATGTTGCTTGTAAATCCAATTTCTGGAGTGGTATGCAAGAAGGTAGCATTTATGAAAACAAAAGCCGCCTGCCATCAAGCCGGTGTGGCACCATAGTGACCATATGATCATAAATGATAAAAAATTAATAGATGTGAAAATGTAAGACCATGTACTAGTAATACAGCTTGCTTTTGTCTTTCTTCTGAAGAACCAAGCATTGTGTTCTCATCAGAGACTAGTGTGGCTATGGCTTCATCCCATAAGACAAAGGAATTCTTCAGGGCTGTTTGCTGGTTCTTTTCATCACAAGTAGGCAGACAGCCTCAAACCTTTTGTCCTGCACTTTGGTGTCCCATCAACTGAAGCATGACCTTCAGTTTGTCCTCCTTAGTAGTTTGCTATACTGTGTCCAAAATAGAGGATTGGGGGCATCATCACCAGGTATCACACAGTAGTAGCATGCTGTGCTGTCAATGTCATGTGAAATGCTTGATTATTTATGCATTATCTTGAACAGCGCAATGATTAACTCAACTCCAACAAGAAGGATGATGTCATTTTTTATCAGACATTTACTACGATCAGTCTTAAGTTATTCAAGCAACTACTACTCTGCCTCTTTTGAAACATTCTTCCGCTCCTTAACAGATTGGCAAAACCTTATAGAATAAATAAAGAGGACATAGTACAGTAGGCGTATTCTTTGCTGGTTTTGAAGGCCGTAAGTTTGTGCTGGCATCAGAGCAAGGTGAATGCAAAGCTTGCACTTGCAGAGTACTACATTCTCCATGATCACCAGATGCCACGGCTGATAGTATGCTGAAAATTGGGGACCAGTCAACTATGACTCAGTGGATTAATTGTAACCAACTTATCATCAAACAACAAAGTGCAGTGATGGTCACAAGCGGCCAAGTGGCATAAACGTTTGGTCAGTGATAGCACATGGCGGACTTCTGCTGACATGGCTGTGTGATGCATTCAATGGCAATTGATGCGAGGAATTCTTCCTCCTGTCCTCTGTTAAATGAAAGCTTCTCCAAGGTGAAGCTACTAAAGACTTCAAAGTTTGATGCCTGACGACAATCAACATGAGGACAAGCATCCAAATTGTTTTTCTCTGTCAAGAATTGGACCACCTTGGCGGATACTGTATCCGTGAGAATGGTGATAATGATGATCATGCTCATTAAGCTATGATAACAAGTTTCTGTCAAAGTCCTGGAATGTATTGAGGAAACAATACCTGCAAGAGTTCACATGGATGTATAATTTCAATATCTATAAGAACACTGTGATTTTAAACATGTGACTGTTCTGCAGGAAATATGAATACCAAATCGCAAAACTGTTGATGATCATTGTTAGGCCGGCCCTTTGCGTCAACACAACACGACAAATTGTTATATCTATTTTTCAGAAAACGTCGTTCCTCATACCATAGCGGGACATAAACGCGACACAAATATCGTACTTTCTTACTGTGTCGTTGCGATCTCGACACAGCATTTTGACTATATTTACACAGTTTTTTCTTACTGTGTCCAAACCAAAACGCAGTCGTTGCAATCGTAAGCAATTCGCGACGAGCAGGCCTGCCTGTTTTCGTGTAAATTGAAAAACGAAAAAAGCAAAATTCGGAAGTTTTGAAGACTTGTTTTAGTACCAAAAAACAAATCTTTTTCTTTCTGAAAAAATTAATTAGTCTACCAAATAGACAGACTCTACAATGTTATGCTTTCTTTGCATAATGATTTTGTTTGAGAATAGCCAAGTCAGATTATATTGGGCGTGCATTAGCAAGCAACACCACCACAATTTTTCTTCTCTTTTCCTAGTAGTGTGCCCAAACATTCTCTGAAGGATTGAAATGCACCACTCTCTTGGTTAACAGCTTCCAATCTCATCTAAAGCCTTCCTGCTTCACTTTTGCGTCGCCTTGAGCTTCACCAGCAAGAAGTAAGAGGCAATCCACCTGATGTTGCAATGTTTCCTTGGAGGAATCCCTTTGGTGCCGTTAGATATAATCAAGAAGGAATCTGCTTAATATTGCTGGTGTTGGCATCTTGAGCCAATCAATGATTATTTTTGGCACATATAATTACCATCAACAGGGAAGAATACACAAGAGCCACCTTTGTTCGCGACCCGAAGGATCGCTTCCTGTCCACCTTTGTCGACAAGGTGATGAGTAATGATGCATCGATCGAACAATGGTGCTGCCCCGAAGGCGAAAAATGCCTCCACATTTACCAGACCATGAGAGGCTTCGCATCCCTCATTCGGATCTGTGAAGACAAGCATTGGACTCCAATGAGCAGCTTGGATTGATCAAAAAGTCGTGTCAACGCTCAACTTCGTCTGACACCTCGAGACTGCAAGATTAATGCTCGAAAAAATCGGAGCCTGGGAGTCGTTTGGAAAATGAGGTTGGGGCGAGTACGGTAATGAAACGATATTCGCGACGAAAGATAAACAACTTACTGACATGACCGCCAACGATATTTATGGATCTTGGGATCTCATGTCGAAGGTCTTCACGCCCCGTATCGAATCGTCTTTGGAACAGTACTACGAAGTGGACTATAGCATCCTTGAGTTCGGCTTGGAACTCAAAAAAATCCATTTCCCCGCTGAGATATCCAGGTCGCTGCGGCCGAACAACCTCGCATTTAACAAGGTTCACATCATCATCATTGAGACAGACGAGGCAGTAGTGCATCAAGAGAATTCCACGCTTGAATATTTCCTCATGACAAGTGAAAAGGCTTCAAAGCAGGCTCCAATAGAGACCACTACATTTGGAGCAGGAGTGCATTTCACGGGATGGGGTGACAAATACGTGCACATTCGTGATATGTTACAAACCATGAGCGACGACGCTCTAATTGTGGTTTCGGACTCGAGAGACGTCCTCCTTAACATCCCTGACAATGTGGAGGCTGCAAATGTTGTTTCTCATTTTGTTTCCACCTTCAAGACAATGACGGAGAACGTTGGTGATGCGGTGGTAATGTCAGCCGAATCTCAGTGCTGCGTTTCGGCCATGAGCCATGCTAGTCCGCTGGATTATTTCGATCCCATCAGTGGGGAACGAATTGGGAGAGCCTGCAACTCTGGAGAAAGCAGCTGTCCATACGAGGGTGGATTTGATATCAACGCCTGGAAGACATTCATGAGTGAGCTCGCGTATAAAAAAACGGGACGGTACCACGAGAGTTCTTTCTTGAATGCTGGTATATTTGCAGGGACGGCAAGAAACATTATCAGACTTTTGGACCGCGTGAAGATCGGTCCGACCGAAGACGACCAAGCGGTGATGTCAGGGTTCCTCTACCACGACCCCGAGGCGCTGGTTCTGGACTATGAAAACGAATTGTTTGGAGTCGCCGAACGGCCGAAAGGGTTAGAACAAGGCTGCATCTTCTTCAAAGACATCGACAACGTTTTGATTCACAGTGTGACGAAGACTTCCCCGTTGATTATCCACACTCCTGGAAAGTTCTACAGTTGTCTTGATCTTTTGATCGATGAGGTGGGCGGCCTTAGTCAGCGGAGATACCTCAAGTCGAAAAAAGAAGACGCCTAGAGTCACTACGAACCCCGTACTCGATGTCGTGTGCCGAGACACGAGACATGCTGAAGTACACGCGAAAAAGCCACTGGAGGACGAATTTTCTGAGGGCATTTGTATGAGAATCAAAAGTGTCGATGCACCTATCATTTATGCGATGTGTTTCTCACGTACCTCCTGTTAGATACACGGATAAACGAAACAGAAGAAATCGGCGATGGTTACTGTCTGGTATATGGAATCCTCCTTCCGCAAGACTAAGAAGCTTGTTGCAATCTCTAGATTAAGGCGGACGCGGTAGCAATAAATGGTCATCTGTCATATTGGATTATTGTTCAAAGGTCGTCAACCGTAGTGTCATCCTCGTCGCCCGTAATGTGATCAACAATTTCCTCGTGGCGCTGCCGATTGTTGTCGAGAGTAACTTCAGGGTCCATTGGATATTCGTCTATCGCTGCCAATTCGCGCTCCGCCGCTAACAGTTCTTCTGCAAGATCGGGATCGTTGATCAGCTCCTCCTCAAATTGATCCTTGTTAACAACGCCTTGATCCAGAAATCCCATTCGTCCAGCCGCTTCTTCTAATTCGCGGGCCTTCTTTCGTCTCGCTTATTCCGCTTCTCTCTTCTTGGCTCGCCCAGATTTAGCTTTTCCAAGCACTTTTTCAGGGCCTGCGTCATCTTTCTCAGTTCCCTGGACCTTCTTCACCAGAACGACATCGGGCATTACAAAACTTGCGTTCAGGCATTTATGCTCCATCGACCATTCGACTCCTCCACTCATGACAGACGTAGTTAAATCATAGCCCAGTACGACATCGCCAACTTGAAGGAGATTCCCGAGGTGTGTGACGCATCGCAGTGTTTCATCATTCTCCCCGAAATCCGACTCACGCGCGACTTCCACATCCGCAAGGGCATACTTATCGACTCCACTGCGTGGGCCTTGATACATGTTGGATTCTCTGCCCGAATCTCCCCCAACACCATCAGAAGTACTCTGCAGCAGTTCAGTATCCAAAACAATGAATCTGATCAATCGTCTTGTACTGGACAGAACCTTGTACATTTTTTCCGCTCCGCTCTTGTAATACGTTTCGGGTGCCACTTCTCCCATGGACTCGGTCATGGAACGATCTCGCCGTGGCGATGCGTCGACCAAATGTACGACGGAACTCATTTTTGTGACGAGAGCCAGTCTGCCCGCAATTTTGCCTTTGGCCGACTTGTGGACCAGCACCATATCGTCTCGGCACAACGGTACCATATCGCATGCGACAGTATACTTCATATTGGCCGTATTGCTCTTGACATCAGTACTGACCAACTTTTTGGTGGTCTTGATCTTGAGAGGCGCTACTCGCGCCAAATAGTTGCTAAATTGTTGTGCTTCCGACAATCCCAAAAAGTAAAAATCAAATCCCTGTTTGCACGTGTCGACCGACAGGACATGTTTTCGAATGGTGGCATTGCGTGCCAGGGCCATTTCCAAGACTGCCAGTCCTCTTCGTCCCGAGTCTGCATCGTCCGTACCATTGCTGGTGGCACGTCGCTGTCGCAACTGTACCAAGGCCTGCCACTGTCGATTGGTGTATTCGCGATTGCAGGTGGGACACTGTTTCCATTGTATGACAAACTCAACGACACACCGCTGTTGGATTCGAACGTTGTAAACTTCCGTTCTGACTGTCAGACGGAGTCTAATTCTCATGGAATTGGGTTCTGTCCAGACAAACATGGCATCGACCAGCGATAACTTGGGACTTGCAGCATTGTGGGCTGTCAGTGCAGGAATGTGCTTCAAACAAATGGCCATGAGTTCGGGACTTTCCAGCGCCACGTCTTGGAAGTTACCAGGAGTCTTCTCAAACAACCGACATTGACGACACTGATGAATCACCAAATTTCCTCCTCCTGGACCCTTTCGAGGATACCTTTCAGGTCCACCTCTTGCGCCAGACAAGATGAACATTGATTGGCAGCGTTCGGGAGAATCATTGTGCCACAGACACAACATGGGATCTCTATAGCAGTTGACATATGCGTTGATGTCAAGAATCTAGGTGAAATATGATTAATAGAGCGGCCCTTTGCCACTTCGAGTTGTCAAAGGACGTAAGTTGTTGTTGTGGCATCAAGTGGTGTATGAATGGTTTGTGATGACCAGTCCGCTAATACCGTTGTACTGTCGAAATTCTAAACACCATCGTATGTCTACCGGAGTACTGCAGCTCTCCATACCCGCCACGGCATGATATCCGTTTCAGGGTTCAAAGGTCAGAGGATCGTCGGTGTTCCAGACTGATCGCATAAACTCCATACGAATTCGTTCAGCGAATGTATATTGTACGGTACGTTGTATACTGTGTATGTCGTACAAGTACTCCCACATAACGTAGGCATTAGGACACCGCACGTTGTGGATATCCCGTGCGTACGGAGAATGTCAAATCGAACGAATGTTACCGTCACATGTGATGGTACGGTACCGTATGAGCTGGTGAGAGCATGTGTGTGACCATACGTTTTTGCTCTATGACATAGCGCGCACCGTATACTTCGGTATGATCCAGCGAATACCGGTAAGACATGAGTATACGGCACACATAGATAATACTAACATGTGTTGAGCACATGTTGGCTAGAGCGATACAGTGCATGATCCATCCAACAGGTGGATCTCACTCTTTTGTTGTCAATACGTTTTATGTAAGTTTAGTCTCAGTGACCATGATCACACCGATAACCCATGAGGTTATATGGTAGACTTTGTACGAAATGCAACGCGTCCGCAATATAAAGGGTGTCAGGCGTATTTGTGATTGGGAATGGGGGTGCCGAAATTGCATGTTTTTGTTGTTGTCAGGTGTGTGTAGATTAATCTAAGTCGTCCGATATCTACGAGTTCAGGAATCATCACTACGAGTTAGCAGATGCACAGAGCGCTACTGTAGTTGCGGTTAGAAATACTCAGAGTGCAACCAATATAGTTAATTCCATTTCATGATATCTTTAAATGTTAAAAGAACTTGTACAGTTGTATATTGCCTCTGAATTGCGACAAAGACTTGGCTGGGCTCGAATCGCCTTCCCCCAGCATGAATACTGCACGCAATCCTATACAAAGTAACGCAAATAATGTTTTTATTGGTATCTAATCAGCTACACAGAAGTGAACACTCTGATGTTGTAATGACACCTCATCACATCGACCAGCATGTACGATTCCGGCATCTCATGCAGTCGACGGCGTGACTGGCTTTCGTGTGCTTAAAGTGAATGATGATGGCGTTCATGGAAGTGCGTTTTGCGTGATTCAAGCCCTGGTGGTGGTCGGCTTGGCTGTGGGCCTACGAGTTGGCCTAGATGTAGGGCATGTGGCTGGTTTCCTCTTGCTAAACTTGCATACCTGGTCATCCACCCACTGCGCAAAATACGAAACCCTGGTGAAAACATCTGGATAACCTTCGTCCCCACAACCTGGGCCCCACGAAGTGATACCAATTTGCACATTGTTCTGCGCAGTGTTGCCTTTCACGAGCAGTGGACCGCCAGAATCACCAAAACAAACACCTTTCAAGCCATCGCCGCCAGCGCAAAGGTTTCCGTCCCCGATGAGAGCAGATCCGTACGTTTTGATGCATCCTGCCTTGGAGATTGGGTTGACTTGAACGTTCATGAGAAGCTTTGCGTACTCGTAAACGGGGAATAAGTCACTTGAGACCTCGCCAGTCACACCAAGACCAATGGCTGTCACAGCAGAATAGGTGTCTTTGGTGATCGGGACAGAAGCATTTTTGTTCAATTTCACGAGGGGCACGCCCAACACTGGCGTGTCTAGGAAGATTAACCCAATGTCATGGTCGCGTGGCGATAGCTTGTAGTCCTCGTGCATGAGTAACTTAATGCCGTCGCGGTAGAACTCATTATCAGAGTACTTTCTGGAGGTGGAGTTCACAAACACATCGACAGTGGGGATGTCATATTGAAATGGTGACAAACAATGAGCTGCCGTCAGCACCACATCAGGTGCAATCAAACTCCCCCCCACTAGGAACCGATTCTGATGTAAGTGTGGGTACCTAGTTGCATCAGCAACTGAGCCTCCAATGATACGAGTCTCCAAGTCTCGGTGCTGACCGTCTGGGGTGGGTTCAGACAACAATCCGTGGGCAAGACGGACTCCTTGCATGAGAACAAGGCAAAATGCCGCAGCGCAGCCTTTCGTCAACATGTTTATCCAACAGTGTCAAGAAGTGAATCTTCGATTTTGTGAGGATAATATGGGAGATCAATTCAAGTCAGCCTGGATCACCAGTCAATGCTTGTCTACACGAATGACAAAAAAAACCTCAAATCTATTTTACGTACTGCCGCGACATCCTTGGTATAGAGACATTCGACCCGTACGGTGAAACCCACGCCTCGTGTGAAACGGGACTCCACATACCTCGTACTACAACATCTCACATAACTTGCTAAGCACCCGACCAATAGTGTCGTAGCGACCGCATCCCCAAGATTGCCATCTTCTTCGCCCGTGTGTAACTAGCTTGCAGCACAGATTCATTAATATTGAGCCATGCCTTGAGGTGCCATGTTGGTTTTGCTTCGTGGTCTCGAATGTCTGCCATTAGCAGGGCTTGTGCCCATGGTTCAAACTGGCTCCGTAATTCATAGAGGTCTCGCAAGGTTCGTAATGCGTTTCGACGTTCGACTAGTGCGCTCTGTCGGGCATCAGCACCGTGGAGGAATGTATTCCGACTCTCCCATAATAAATACCATTGGTCCCACAGGCATCCTATCACAGCAATTTGCCACTTGAGGCCTGTTCGGCAATTTTTAGGGTTGCGATTTGGTCGCGACACATAGCTAATATGTGTCCTGAAGATCGCTCCATTCCCAACTGAAACGCCCCAAAAAAACATGCTTCCACGCGATTGTGTTTTGTTGCGTAATTAATTGCTGAAATTCTGCTGCGTAGTTAGAGCTCGCCAGTTGGTACGTATCTGGATCCGGGCTCTTGAACCACCCTCGAAGACCGTCAAGGAGAATGTCTCGTAGACGTGGCCGTGTATTCCACTTGTCGCATAGTGCACGAAGTGACGTTAGTGCACTCGTTCTCCAATCTTCACGACTGGGGTGCGGACACCGCAAAATATGTGACCATGTTTCGTCCCTATGATTGCAAACAGGGCATCCGCGTCGACTCGGATCTCGCCGATGCAGATGGTGATTCGTTGGTAGGATGCCATGTACCAATTGCATATAATGGTCTCGCCTGTTAATCCTTTTCTTGAGGTTTGCGCCATGAGCATGCCAGTTGATACTGTCCGTGGTAGCCTGTGTCCATCCGTTCCGGCCTTGAATGTATTTCAATAACGGACCATACGTTGCCTGGTGGCGTATGGCCTTTTTGTACTGGGCGGTCACACTTCCCTTGGGAGTGATTAGATGCACTCCGGCTCCTTCTGTTAAAAGGACGTGTGGACGAATGGCGCTATGATCGCGCTGGTATTGATTCGCCTTATCGTCGGCGTCGACATTTAGCTGCGCCGTCGCAAGCTTAGCATTTGGTACGCTGTTCTTCGGTCTTGGTGACCGCGAACATGTTGTAACTGCAAACCCGGCATATCTTGTAGAAGGCGTCGAATCAGTGCCACTATGTCCCACTCCGGACTGAGAGGATCAAGTGGTAGCAATGCCGAATTCTCTGGTCTGACCAAATCGTCGTCTACCACCCCTAATTCGGTTCGCTTGATCCCTCGAATGGTGTCGATTAAACTCAGACTGTCAGTCGCAATGATTCCGTGCCACTGTTCGTGTTGGTAAGTAAACTCCGCCAGACGCTTTAGGAAACTCAACATGGCGAGCATGCCATATGCTTCCGACCGGTAGGAATTTGGATGTGCACCTGGGGCAGGTCCCATTCCTGTTACTGCGCGATCGCCTAGGTCGTTACTCAGTGTCCAACCATATGCGCCCATCTGTTTCAACCAGACAGAGCCGTCGTTAACTCCTCATAGACCATGGGATAGGGCAACGCCGATTGTAAAAGGGTCCTCCGATAATTCAACGTGCGACAACAGCTCTACTTCCCATGGCTCAAGAGTTTCAATGTATTGGTCAAATGTGGCAGGGTTAATAGACCTTGGCAATGATGTGATACGAGCCTTCATCTCAACTCGCCATCGATTCGGGTAGACATGAGCTACAACGACAGGCACGCTTTCATCGAGAATCTCGTGCCAAGACTGCATGATTCCAGTGCAGCGATAGACTCGATCATCTCCACCAGTCAATTTGCATTGTAGATAATTGTCGTTGTTGTGCCGGATCCACAACGTCCTTTTGTGGCAGTATGCGTGGTGCTGTTGGCGCTGTTGTTTCATTGGACATAACCACGGGCCCAAAGGTTGAGTCAATACTCCATTTTCATCGCTCCACAATCGATTGGCTTTTCGCCAGAGTCGCCATTCTGGTTCGGATGGTCGCTGTTGATTTATATGAACTCCGCGTGTGATGCTACTATCGTTGGATAGTTTACCAAATGTCTTCGATGTATCCGAGGATTCTCCGGATATAGTCGCAAGATCCGAGATCGTCTGTGCTTGTAAGTACAACCTGCAATAATTAAGTCGTCGAATCTCGGCGGCTGTAAACTTTCCCGAGGACAAGATGCCATCCATAATATGAGTATCGTGTTGTCGTTGAGTTTGTGGAATACTTGCATTGTCCAACTGCAGTTGTGAGTCAATGGATGCCAGGAACTCCCGTAGTGACAAGATCCATTTTGATTCGAGATGGGGGAGTGAGGTGTGGACTCGTTCGAGCAACGAGTAGGACGTGCCGACTTGGAGCTGAAACCATCAGACGGCAATTCGCAAAAGCTTCCCAGTTGTTGAATTCAGACGCCAATGTTTTATGAACAAACTTACTTGCCCGATTCCTTGTTCGACAAAGAGATGTCGAAAGTTTGCACCTCCTAATTCAATCGGGCCGTATAACACCTCGCGCTTAGTATTGCGATTAAACCCGCATCGTGGAATAATGATCGACATTGCCCGTCGTTGAACCTGATCCAGGCGTTTAAAGGATAAAGTCGATACTGAAAGAGGATAGCTCACACTGGGAAGATAGCAAGCATAGTAGAACGTCCAAGTTTCCAGTTTCGTCAGTGGACAACGCCATAGGAACGAAGTGAATCTTCAATTTTGTGAGGATAATATGGGGAGATCAATTCAAGTCAGCCTGGATCACCAGTCATTGCTTGTCTAGCACGAATGACACCCATTAAGAAGCACGTATGAATAGTGCGAATGAATTCAGGAGGGACGAAGATTCGCCCCGGGACACAACGCATACAAACTAGCAATTCAGCTATCATTGCTGCTTCTTGGATCCGTCATTTGCCGGATGTTTCCCGTATCTAAGTTTCGGAGCACTGCATACGGCGCAACGACGCCCCATTACACCGAAGCTTATGCGAGCTGTATCCTTGAATGGATTCATGCTGAGATCAAAGATAGTATACGCTACTCCGAATCCTCCAGTACTAATACTGCAATCCTAAAAATCCGGGCTGCTTTATTGATTATATGCATGTGCATATAACTTTAGCACTGGTCGCAGCAGTAATTCGAAACTACGAGGCATTGGTACAAGGCTGAGATCAGAGGTGCCTTTCTGCATGTTCCAAGGAAGATACGCCTGTGTCTACGTAGGATTGTCCTGTCTTTGATTCCTTGAACAAGTTGATCGTTTTAACGTTGCCACCATGAAACACACAGTTGCATCGACTTGGACTGGATTATGCCAGGATGCTCGCCAGGTGATGTCCTCTCATACCACAAGCTAACCCCCCAACAATTGCGAGTCGAACCAAGAAAAGCCGTATTCATTATTTAGAGTTTTTCGATTTGTCGAAGATACGTACAGTATACAGTATACTGTATACAGTATGTTTTACTGTACATATGATACGGTAGCCTGGAAATCTTACGCGCGTCATGCGATCACTGGTACAAGTACTATGTTATACAATACTACGATGGATGCTTATATTCAGTACAGTCAGTTGTACCGTTGTACCGTTGTACCCTGTGTGAAGTACGAACACGTACATGTACACATATATTCACCGAAGAAACAAACAATATATCTACAGTATAAAATAGATCTCGGTGTCGGCCCCTTGTCAATCCTTGTCCATTGATGATCATATGCATAAGGCATTGGTGTTTCAACCAGACTACTACACCTGCTCTTGCGTCTCTGAATATTACATTGCGGTGATCTTCGGGCGCAAATGGAGAAGCAAAAATGAGGATTGTGTGCTTTCTGACACTGACTTGTCTGGCGTTGGCGTTGAATGAGGAGAGGAGGCACGCTGGATACCTTTTGCGTAACCACACGTGGCCATTAGTTTCCGTGCATCCCAACACGGATGGTTGGAGATACCTCATGTTTCGACGGTTGGCGCAAGTGGAGAGAATTAAGAATACTGCCGATCGCTACAATGGATTCTATACCACCATGTCGTCGGCGATTACGTGTCCTAATTTTACTGCTTCCGGTTGGGGACTGACCAGAGTCCCTTCGGAGATGCTTCAGGAACTGCAAGAGTCATTAAAATCAGGTCTTGCCAATGTAGCAGCGCTTCAAGAAGAACCATTTGACCCTTCCATAGTTGTGGAAGGCAAGCGTCCCTACTTTATCCCACAACCCGACCTGAATAAGAAAATCCTTCACGCCCTCCTCCCTATTCATGAAAAATGGGCTGGCATCCCTCTTTTCCCCAGCTTGGCCTACGGTCTTCGAGTCTATACCAATAATTCTCGACTCCTTATGCACATCGATCGGCTTGACACACATGTCATTTCAGGAATACTACATGTCGGCCAATCTGTTCCAAACAATAACAATACCGATGACGGCAATGCTAATTCATCCTCGGAACAACCGTGGCCGCTAGTGTTGGAAGATTTTTGGGGCAATACCAATGAAATCTTTTTGAAACCAGGAGATTTGTTATTGTACGAGAGTTCCAAATGTTGGCACGGACGACCCCGACAATTCCATGGTAGTTGGTACAGTTCCCTGTTTCTTCATTATCGACCCGCATCTGATGTACCGTCACGAGTCCAAGGATCGCATGGGGAGAAGCAGGATGCCATGTTGGACGCCCAGAATCGCGATGCTGCCATGCTAGAAGCACATTATGCCATTCCGCCGCATTGGAAAACAGCCGAACCACCCGATGAACGATTGGAGGAGTTGGAGGTGGTTGGGACGAGTTTCCGGGAACCAACGTGTCCCAACGAGTGGTGCGGGACTATCGGTGCTGTCCAGTGGCATGGGCCAGGGATTGAGGGGAAGTTCATTACCAGTACCGGCTTGATGGAAAAAGGAGGAAAAGCACGTGAATTTGTTACAGCTGATGATGAGCTGTAGCAGTAGACAATACTCATTCCATCCACGCATACATGACGATGAGCTGTACCAGTACACAATACTCATTCCATCCACGCATACATACACATTGTGTCATTTACTTGTACTTGGAGTCTTGGAGTACAGTTAACAAAACGTAAACACAAACTCCGTTCCGAGAAATCCACATACGTGTTGCATGATCATTGAGCATTCATGCAAGATCGCATGCGTTTCAGCCCCGATTCTGTTTCCTTTTGTTCGGTGTCATACATATCAAGACATGATGAAATAGACCAAAATTTGCTCAACAGTCCAGATGCTGCCTCCTCCCATCCGCTGTGGCATTGAGACTCCAATAGCTGTTGTCATGAACAGCAAGAGGATAATTGCAAAGTTACTAACACAAGGTGCAAGACAAGGCAATCTTTGACAGTGAAAAAGTGGTTGTTTTAAGAAATCAGCCACCAATGGAGTTGTGAAGTAGCTTTGAAGAATAGTAGGGGAGAATTTGCAGAATTGCTGCTGTTGGGAGTTTAGAAGCCCAATACATGCAATGATTCAGTTCTGCATGGAAAATGCTGGCCTAATTAGATTATTTGTTTCCATGTAGAACAGTATTGCATTGCTGTGTTGCCATTTAAGTCTACAAGAAGTCTTGAATGGTGCTGATGAGCTTGGCAAAACAGGGTGAAGTGGCTTTGTGGCAATGTTCAATAAAACTTGAGGTTGTCTCAGCAGCAGCATAGATGTTTTGCCAAATGTCAGTGATGACAGCATTTGCAGATTATATGCTACCAGTAATGCCACCAACTTACACATGGCGGCATTTGCAGATAACAGTATGCTACCAGTTATGCCGCCAACTTTACAATGGCAGCATTTGCGAATAACAATATGCTACCAGTTATGCTCTCCAAGCAATCATGCCATGGCTAGTACATTCTAAATTGGACAATGTCCATAGCTCTCTTTGCTGATGCAGTTGGCAGTTTACCGTTGTTTGTGTGTGCACCAGCAGTGGAAAGTAAAGCCAAAAACCAGGAATCTGACTTGGTCTCGCTCGTGCTCATTGCTCTAGTACTAGCCAGAGCTATGTTACACTTCGAAGACAATGGTTGGCTGATGTAAATCAACCTTATGCCCACCATTCCAATTGCTTGACTAACTGTAGCCAAAATCAGCCGCAGAGAAGTAATTGAAGTAGTCATTTGTTATTCCATTGAGTCAAGTAGTATTGCGACTGAAAAACTTGTCTGCGGCTGAAAAACCTCCTTGCTATGATGCCAGGGTTTTCAGCATAAATCCGGGTTTTCATTCACTCAGCACAATGCAGTACTATAGCAGTACAGTAACAACGACATGATTGTCAGCAGGTTGTCACTGCATTTATCTTTCCTTTTGTTTCTCAACAAAAAGGATGAATTGCATTAGTCTCTTCTTACTACAACCGCCGACCGCCGGTATGAAACACAATGCAACAGTACTGTACCCGCTTCCATTTTGTTCAGTTTGCACACAGCATCCATATGTGAAAGTTTACTTTCTCTGTACGTTTGGCGGAAGAAAACACCTCAACCGGTTCACCTCTGTATGAAATTCTGGGAGCCTCCTTTTCGAGGGTTTTCCAACTGTCATCAAAAATCAGCCGCAAAAAGGCGCGCGAAGCGTACGGTTACAGCTGATTTTGCTGCTAAATATCAAGCAATTGGAACGGGTCTTTGAATGGCTCCGTTCAATTCAAGGTGTCGATCATGATAGCCGTGTGGAGACTATCCGTCGCTGCGTCACTGCGTCGGCGCACCGGTCTCCCGTACGAGTACTCGAGTACGACTACCGTCAACAGAGCAGCAAACCAGCGGTCATGGTGTCATGGTGACTGCTGAAAACGGAAAATACAGCTACCGAACTGTACAGCGTTTGCTACAGTACGAAATCATCGCTACTCGCCGCCAGGCCTCTTTAATTTCGGGTAAATCCGAAAATAACGAAAATAGCTAAATTCGGGAGTTTTGAAAACTTATATTCGGGTTAAATTCGGGAAGTAGTTGTTTCACGTCTTAAAGTACCTTCAAATGCTACGTTTCTTGCCATTAATGAACTTAAAATTATGTAAACAGACCCTCTAAGGTCTTGTATTGTTTGCAATGTAGAATTGCTTCCAAGGAGAAGTCTGTTAACGACTTCGAGTGTGGATCCTTGGTCCAGTTGATGAGGGGAGAAGTCAGATTCCACTGAGCTTGTCCCCGGCATCACAGAAGCAAGGCCCCCACAAAACTCTTTAAGTGCATCAAAATCCTTTCCCAATGGGCTCCAGCTATCTTTGAAGGACTGGACTTTACTCGCTGAGTGATTTGCATCCAATCGTAGCTTCATTCCTTCATCTTCGCGGTACACAATCCTCAAACGTCGGAATTGGGCATCGATATTTTCAATGTCTTCCTCTGAAACCTTTTCAAGAAGGCGATTCCTTTGGTTTTGCAATATTGCCGAGAATGCACGTGGTGCCATAGAACACAGATCAACGGGTAGAACAGGGGGGGGATCTCATCAACCACGCGCCTAGCAGCATCGTCATCCTCGACTACACCTTGCTCAGCCACAATCTTTGTCACACCTTCAACAATGGTGAGGGCAAACGTTGACACAGCTTTTAGAACACCATGGTATGGACTGCCAGTTGCAATACCACCGTCCTCCTTCAGTTTATCAAGCTCTGTCTGTACCATCATTCCAGCCTCCTCTATGGCCTCAGCCGTCTTGATGCGAGTAACATAGTAGGAGTTATAAAAGAAGAACTCGCTAACAAGCGCTTGTTCTTCTACTGTTGGTGGGAAAAGACGAGCATGGTCTTCAGCAGTCATGGGCCCATTAACATTTGTCCGCGCTTGCAAATCGTACACAAGTCTGGACAGTTGGGATTTTTGCTCACACACAAGGGTATTCATACCTTGAATTTTTACAAATGTAGTTTCAACACGTTGCACAAGTGGGTAAATAACGGCAACAACAATCCACCAATCAATGGATGGCGTGCATGCAGGCTTTTTCATTGAAGTGCTGGAGCAATCGCAATCGCTTGTCAATTAACCACTTCAATAGCTTCCCCATCGAGAGCCACCGTGTTGTCACAAACATAGGACACGTTGATTTCATGTCAGCAATTAAGTTCTGCTGACGTCGTAGGTGTCCTGTGACACTCGTTAGAGTGTCAAGAAACTTCTCATTGCACAATCTATTGAATGCTCGCTTCATTACAAGATCAAGTTGGTGTGCCCCACACCAGATTCGAAAGACTCGTGAATGGCATTCATTTGACAAACGAGTGCATGTACCTTTGATGGAACCCGTCATGGTTGACGCACCATCTGTTGCAATCCCAATAAGCTGATGCCTCCAATTCGGAGCGAGAACATCCAAAAGAGAAACCACTAGATTGGCCTGATACTCACCAGTGTGTCGCTCGCGCATAGGGATAGCCAATAAGTGCAGATTCTGAATGTCACCTTTGAATAAACATCGCATGCGGATGTCAAGGTACGATGATCCTGCATTGTTCCCAGCATCAAGCCCAATGGAGAACGCCCATACCTTCTTGAACAGCTCCTTTAGATACTGAAGATTGATAGCACACACAATACGACAAAGCTGCGCAACTTCACCATCGGAGACTGATCCCAAATGACCCATACCTGTCTGTTCTTTCACTGCTTGGTATATCCTCCTTGCTTGGCGAAACGAGACCCCAATTTCAACAAAACTTGCAACCATGTTCAACTTGAGTACGGACTTCACCTTCACAGTGTAGACGTCATCTTCGGCAGTGTAAACGAACATCTTCAAGATTCTTTTCTTTTCCAACGTTGCATAAAGTTCAGTGTTGGTAAACTCATTGTCACTACCACCGTCACTTTCTTCTTCAGGCAATATGGCCGAGTTGGATGATGCGGATGCTGAACCTTCATCCAGCACATCTTGTCTTCCCTCAATAGTTGGCGTCAGGAGCAATTCCAATATCAACTTTGATACAATATCGCCATCAATAACAAAGGAGCACTTCTGTTTGGCAATTATCTGAGCCTTGAGACTTGCTTCTGGTTGTACAAAGGACCGCAAATTCACTCTCTCAGGAGATTCAGTTACAGCGAAGAAGTGTACCTTCTCCGCAGGAGCGAGCTTCCTGTATTCCTCCCACATTACTGCATGCTGCTTGCGAAGATGGCTAACAAAATTATCAGTGCGCCAAGGAGCTGTGTAGTATTTGTCATTTGATGTCCGCTTTCGCTTTCGCTCAGCAGCCTCGGCATCATCTTCGCGGCCGAAATTTGTACACATCAAACATACCACACTGCACACGTCTTTGGAGACCGGATCACGTGTACAAACTTGCACAGCATACTTCACCTCCCAATCCTGATGGAATTTTACAGCACCCTTGGGCTTCTTGGATGTCATGGTGAGTAGTTGGTAAGTTCAGAAGTGAAGTCCAACAACTTTAACAAGGTCCCTTTGACACTGAAAGTTTGACTATTTTTAACACGGCATTGTACGAGAGAAAAGTGCCACGTCACCCTTAAATTCGGGAGTTTCTTAGACCTTAATTTCGGGAAAACTCCCGAAAATTAAAAAAAACCCGAAAATAAAGAGGCCTGCTCGCCGCTCGCCACTGTACGATTGGTCCGTAGATACCGGTACTCCGAATCTATGATACTCTCAATTCTCGATCTGGGACATACGACGGTAATACAGGCGTGTACAGTATCTCGTATTAGTATGCATACTATATGTTAAGGAGAAGGTACTGTAGAAGGTACATGTAGGTAGGAGTTAGAAGTACGAACCACGAATGAACTCTGGAGTCCTCGTATATGGGAGCCCGTGTATGTTCCCTAATCGAGCCGATCGAGCATAAAATTACACGTCAACTTTACATATGAATCCCATGCTCCTCAGCGGAGAGAACGACCCTACACCGTATCAGTAGTCTGTAGAAGACAGTACTCCCGTACAGTATTGCAGGTGATGGCCGGCTCGATTTGGGGACATACATGTAGTAGTACAGTAGTACACGGCACTAGGAGTACAATGTACCTGGTACGGGTACTGAAGGTATGATGTGTGCTCGGTCCTCTTTGTTTGACCGTTAGGTTGCTTGGTTTCACGCGTCACGCACTCCCTACTGTTGCAATGGCATTGTTGACTAAAAAATTACTGTGAAGAGGCGTCGTGATAGAAAGCGAGACGACACACATGAACATTGTTCCCTGGGATGATTGTTAGCGACGTTTCAGAAATTCCGCGCCAGAAAACCGACTCGATCAGTTTTCTGACGCACGTTGCGAAACTGTGAGATTCGAAATTTATATAGGCCAAAAAACACTAAGTCACAAAGACCGAGGAAGGCATCCTTCCGTTTTAGGTATGTAGGAGTACGAACCACGACTGAACTCCGGAGTTGATACTACGCTTGTACAGTAGAGACAGTACTAATATATGGTACTCGGAGTAGTCTACGTGTACTAGCTACAAACTGGTATGTGCTGAAGGTATAATGTGTGCTGGGTGCTCGGTCCTCGTTGTTTGACCGTTAGATTGCCTGGTTTCCAGCGTCACGCACTCCCTACTTAAAGTGCGTTGTTGGCTAAAAAATCGCTGTGACGAGTCGTCGTGATTTATAGCGAGACGACACACATGAAAAATTGTTTCCCAGGGATCAAAATTGTTAGCGACGTTTCAGAAATATCGCGCTCGAAAACCGACTCGACCAGTTTTCAGAAGCACATGGCGGAACTGTGAGATTCGAAATAGATAATTTCATGGCTGTAGATAGTTTCTACGTTGCAAAAAAAAAACAAATAGTCACAAAAGCCTGAGCAAGGCATGCAAGGTGCTATCCTCTGAAAATTTAAAAACTGTATTTCCATTTTCCCTACATAGTAATAAATATCAATAGATGTCGGAAAGACAAATGAAAAATGAGGGTTTAATGTCGGTAAGGACAACGTCATGATCCATCCACCCCTCCGGTCGTCGGGATCATTCCAGGGAGAAATCCGGGCGACAGCATGTTCAGAGAGAAAATTCTATGGCCCAACGTTCTTTTGCAAAACTGGGTTGTGTTCTACGCTAATAATGGGAAGGATCCAGCTCCGCTCTGCTGAGTAAGGTCAAACGACAACGAACAGATCGGAAGCTTGGCCGTTGTAACCCTTGACACAGCTCATTGCGGATCATTCTTCATTCGATTGTTACGAAAGCGACGCCTTTCGGAACACGATTTTTGTTTCGCTGCAGGGAAAAACCTACAATATCGTGATTGGCATTTCTGTGGTGTACCATCAAGGTGTGCATCTCTCCTTCGTCAGCGAGCGAGTGTGTTAAAATGGCTTCATCTGGTGATCAGTTCCCGGCATCGCCGCTCGACATGACAACTACAGCAGCAGCTGCAATTGAAACGGAGGAGCTCTCGACCCCGGGATCTCTGATATCGACTAAAAAACCCGATATTGCTCTGGTTGTTCGAAAGCAACCTCCGTCACACGTATTTCCGGAAGAACTGTTTCATGTTGATTTTGGTTTGGACGTGGCCAAATCGGCCAGTCGTTATAATACGAATACTACTCCTACCTCACGATCGCCACTGACGGGTGGAGGGTGGATGTTGAATTTGTGGTTTCGCTGTGCCACCGCCGTCCGAGGATGATCATTGTCACCTGATGGTGGAACCGTCGTCAATTTGGTTCAGCATGCGAGGAACACCACCACGGGGAAAGCAACGAGTGCAGTGTCAAATTAGCATACGGGATGGTGCACTGAGACGAGACCGGGCCACGTCGTATTGTCTGCAGCTCTCGCCGAACAATCCACAGAGCGGGCTTTCACACGAATTAGAACTCGTATCGACCACTCCTATTACACTTGTGAATCACAAGATTCGCGTGGAGATAGATTCTGAATGGGAGAGTGTTTGGTATAAGGATGAAGGGGGTCGAGATAAATCAATGGTGGTGGTGGCTTCGCTATATAACCGGAACGGTGCAATTTTGAAAGGCGAAGAAGTTCCATTGCAGCTTGGATTGTATTACAACAATGACGGCAATTTTCCGATGAAAGTCATGAAACAAGATATTTTGCGAACCATTGGGGTCCCAAGCCTGCCATTGACTCATCAACCGGCAGGGCAATCATTCGGTTTAGAGTGGAAGACGTTTCAAAAATCATCAGGGACAGGATTTCAAGATTGAAGTTGCGGGACCCTCCAAAGGATTCAGGACGTGGCTCCAGGATTCTCACCGGCTGTCAATGTCCGATCCAAACGGAATAAGCGCCAAAGGTCAGCGATGTCATCCGGTCGGCCGGATACGAACGTCGGTAGCCCAGAAGTGAGGCCGTCAGCGTATGATGAACCAACAGGATCCGAGTCTTTGCTGGCAGCTCCGGAGCTTCCGCGGTTGCGCGAAGCTCTCAAGGGTGTAATTCGTTGGGCGGATGAAGTTGTGACTGGGATGGTTTCATTACAGTGGCAGGTTATCGGGTATCATCAAAATCCTGACAGGAGTCCGACTACAATCGACCTTACCATAACATTCCGAATCCTGACGCCGTTGTATCTCGCATCATGGGCATGTATGCCGACACGACCAGGAACAATTGATGATGATTCTTCACGCGATTGATCGTGGCTCCCAAGACCACTATGCCTCATTAATTCCTCCACCTGCCATTCCCCGAGGTGCCGACGAGGAAGAGGAGGAGGCTTACACCATGCGCAGCAGTGTTCCACTTCAACGACCTGGGGTCTATCCACCTGGTGGCATGCATCATCCATCAATGATGTTACGCGAACAACCGCCTGGGGGCTTGTATGACAAACCTGAGATGCGGCGCCAGGACGTGACAAATTATCCTCATCATGCCATGGCCAGAATGCAAACCACGGAAGGGCTGCATCCTCACACCGGCATGCGATCACAACATCAACATCTGCCAATGCATCCAGATCCTTTGCACCAACAGCATTTGGCACTTTCCAGAATGGCGGCATCGCCGAATCCTACTGCTGGTTATTACCATCATCAACATCAATATCACGCCGCAGCTGCAGCTGCTGCCTCGAATGCTATTGCTGCTGGTTCATCATTTCGCGAATCCGAAGTTGCGTACGTCCTGGCGAAACAATTCAAATCGGTACGGACTGGAGATCGTTTGGGGTTTCCTGCCTATTCTCGGCTGGGCAAGGAATTGTTGGGATTTTATCGGGAATCGGGCGTGGGTGTGGCCCAGTTTGTTCCCATTCAGCGACACGCTCAGGACTTTGGTCCAATGGAGATTGCGGATGCCTTGAATGTACTGCAAGAGGCCATTCGGAATAAAAGTAAAGCTGTTCATGCACTCTCTGACTGGGGATCCATGTCGAGTCTTATGGATCATGTACTGGTATATGACTGGAGCAAGGATATTGGTGACAGCAGTGGCGGTCATCATCGTCATCATCTCGCCCAGTCGGGCTCCAGTACTCCCAGCGACTAGGCGTCGCGTTATCGCTACTACTCGTTACTCTACAGTGGAAAGTCCAGTGCTCAGATTGGGTACTGGCAGCAAAATGTTCATCGGAGTGAATTAAGTGGCATGTGCTCAAGATGAAAACCAAGTGAAGACTCGCGTGCTAAAATGAAGCAAAGTTGAACTTGGCTCTATGGAATAAGTGTGTGGAGCTGCGCATATTAATTGGGGATCCATGTCGAGTCGTATGGATTATGTGTTGTAAAATGTCCGTTGCAAGGATATTGGTGACTGATTGGTGTTAATGATGATCATCATGCTCAGGTGGGAACTACTTCTTTCTGTTCAATATGGTCTAAAGTGGAAGTCCAGTGCTCACAATGGGTACTGGCAGCAAATATTCAATAGAGTGACGTTTGCGGGTGTGTGCTCTGATGAATGCGAAGTGAAGACTCTCTGGAGCGAAAATAGAGAAAAGGGTATAGTGCCGTTTGTTTGCTAGAGTGCTTCTCTGGCAGAAAAGTTACAATCATTATTTCTATTTGATGCGGGACAGCCTGTACTTTTAGTACTCCATTAGTTTGATTTCCACTGTACCATTTGTGCACTCCATTCCCACAATTTCTTGGCAGCAGTCTCATTGTGACAATACTCTAGAGTCGATTCTGGTTTCGAATTGGATACAAAGGATCCATT
This sequence comes from Fragilaria crotonensis, assembly GCA_022925895.1. NCBI lineage: Eukaryota > Bacillariophyta > Fragilariophyceae > Fragilariales > Fragilariaceae > Fragilaria > Fragilaria crotonensis. The sequence goes on from JAKSYS010000254.1 coordinate 56,037, forward strand.
GGGGAGCAAGGTAGTGGGTGTTGTGGCGGCCCATACACTCGAATACGCTCCTTCCGTGGGATTCTTTTGATACCATCGTACGAGGAATCCAAATAGGTAATTGCCGTATTGAAGAAAGCTGGACATGTTTCGTGTCACGTCGGTACGGACAATGCCCGGATTGATGGCCAGAGATACGATGGTATCTGGATATCGTCGTGCCAATTCCTTGGTGAATAGAATGTTTGCCAATTTGGATTGAGAGTAGGTGGTAAAGAGAGTGTAGGGACGATCGTTGCAATTGTAATCTTGAAAATTGAATTCACCACCGCTTGCAGTAGCCATTTTGTAGGTAATGCTGGTCAAATTAAGGATACGAGCTTTGCTCGGTGGTTTGTGATGATTCATGATGTGTGGCAATAAGAGGAGGGTAAATAAAAAGTGACCCAGATGATTGGCTTGTAAGCACATTTCGAATCCATCTTGTGACATTTGTTTTTCCGAGAACATGACGCCGGCATTGTTGATCAAAACATCGAGTTTGTTGTTTGTGGTTACAGTTGCTTTGACCGTGTTGTAGTTTGTCGTGTCATTCCGCAAGTCCATAGTGGCAAACGTCTGGGCCGCTTTTCGTACTGATTCAAAGGACGAAAGATCAAGTTGCAGGAAAAAAAGCTTTGCGTTGGTGTTGGATTTCATGATATCCAACATGGCCTGTTTGGCCTTCCGTTCATCACGACATGCCAGAATAACAGTGGCTCCTCGTGCAGCCAATTGTCGTGCCGTTTCTTTTCCAATGCCTGTATTGGCACCGGTAATGAGAACTGTCTTGTTGGTCATGTTCATGTCGTCGCAGTCATCATTGTTGTCATTGACATCATCGAGCGCAATAGGTGGTATTGGACCAGACACGAAACTTCGTGTTTGTCGAATGAGATAGAAACTGGAGACCAGAGAACTGATAAGGAGGACTGTAAATTGGAAATCGAATTGGAATTGTTGTGGATTGTGATTGTCTCTCTCAATGGACAGGGACAGAAAAGCCACAAGCAGAGCCAATCGTAAATACAATGAAGTATTGTTGAACAAGAATTCCTTTGCATTCCATGAGATTTCTCCAAGGCTGCCAGAAAATGACAACTGTGACTTCGTACAGCAGTGCTAAACAAGGACCGATGAGGATCCAGACGTGAGCGGCTGCTGTCATTTTCATCTGAAGATTATCCCAGTGTTCGAGCAGCGAGTATGCTTGAATGCTTGCTCTCTCTCATATATCTGCATACTTTCCTACCTAAGTATCCTACTATCATTTGTGTGCTGTTTGGCAGCAATGTGGTACTGTACGAGTACTCAGTACATGGTTACATGGTACAAGTAGTAGTACATACAACGTGTACTGGTACTTGTACTCGGAGTACTGTCGTAAGCAACGACGCGAATTTATGATACCAGCAGGTACTAGTACAAGTACAGGTCGATCGGCCCGAAAAGGGCTACGGGGTACGGGCTATCGGAGATAGGGAGCTGTACGTTTTGGTCTTCGAATGTCTGGGGGTCTGGCTACGTCAGCCTTACCAATTTCCAGTATGCCATTTGCGACTGTAGCTTGGTCGTACTGTTGCCGATTGGCACCAGTGCATGCAACTAGAGTAGTATAGTATTCTAGTAGATGGCTGTAGAACTGAATTTCTAAGGTTAAGGATGTTCCCACGGATCTATTATTAGTTCCGTTGGTAGTGTCCCGCCCCTAGGTAATCTCGGGCGGGAGGGTTAGTATCTCGAAGGGCGTAGCATCCGCAGGTGCATAGAGCCTTAGGTGAGGGTGGGTGGGTAGTCCTTTCTCGCTTGTACTTTTTCGTTCTCAAACGACAATGGTACAACGCAGGCTGAGTCAAAAAACGGTACTGCGTAGTTTTTGGATTCCGTCCTCTACGTGGCAGCAATCGTGTTTCCGAGGTTGTGATTCACATGATTCACAAATGACTCGGATCCACGATTGGCCACCAGAGGGTGGGTCCGTTCGTCGACCGAGGACGTACGCTAAACCTATCGGAGATAGGGAGCTGTACGTTTTGGTCTTCGAATGTCTGGGGGTCTGGCTACGTCAGCCTTACCAATTTCCAGTATGCCATTTGCGACTGTAGCTTGGTCGTACTGTTGCCGATTGGCACCAGTGCATGCAACTAGAGTAGTATAGTATTCTAGTAGATGGCTGTAGAACTGAATTTCTAAGGTTAAGGATGTTCCCACGGATCTATTATTAGTTCCGTTGGTAGTGTCCCGCCCCTAGGTAATCACCCACTTGGCCTCTATCCTAGGTTAACTTGCTCTGCTGTAGTGCATGCTAGTTTGGCCTCATGATCGATGCCATGGACCCACCCACCCCCCCCCGGGCAGGCGGTCTGTGTCATGTCATGCTAGCTCGGGATAGGTCCGCGCGGTGCTAGCGCGGCCTCCCGTCAAGTAGATTGTGGCGTATTTAGGTGCACAGAGCACCAAGGGAACCTGCGGGAACCTAAAGAGAGACGTATTGAGCAGGGCCCAAGAGCTACTTGACTAGCCGGTCGTGGGCGTGTTATCCGCCTACATTATGAAAGAGGACCGGTTGCCTCATTTTTTGTGATGTGCCCCCTGGTAAGTTCGGCAATTTGGGCGTGGATGTAGGTGAGGAATGTTTGCGTCCGCCATCGTCCCAATTTCATGATTGCCTCCGGGCCATGTCCGGATAACCATAGGGCCATGGCGCCCGAGGCGCGCAGCGAATGCGCGCCAATTCGGGAAAGGGAATACCCGCTGTCAGTGAGCTTAGCAAGTTGGGCTCCGCGCCGGACGGCATGCAGAATGTGAGGCGGTTGTACATGGATCCCCGGTTGTACGAAGCTGATGGGCGTCGTCAGAGGCAGGCCTTGTGCCATAATGGCGCTGACGCGAGCCGCTGTCGATCGGACGGGGCAGAAGTCGGCGTTTACGGCTTCCTGGTGGATGACATCGCCACGTTGCCCATTTTTCTGGTTATCCATGATGAGCGTCACCGAGGAGGCGGCTGTGAGGATAGCTGCATCGCTGGTGGGCGGGAGCAAAGTTTGGCCTTGCCAAAAACGAATATCGCAGATACGAAACTGCACAGTGCGGGTCGTGCGGTGCTCCGGTGGGAGCGTATACTCGCCGACACGCAAGAGAAAGTAAAACGCGATGACTATAAGGTGTGCTGTCGCCGCTTCGCGAGGCGAGGCGTTAGGTCGTTACGCGCGGCTGCTGCCAGGTCAATTGCGTGAACCGGAAGCGCTACCTGGGGTTTGGGGCGGGTCGCGCACCCGGAAGGACTAAGGAGGTGGGTAAAGGGTAAAGCCAGGTCGGAGCCGGCGCCGGCTCGTCGGGGGGTCGGGGTATCCTTCCAGCACGAAGGCTTGTGCCACGTGACGCAGGGCTTTTTCGACGGTCTGGGCTCCAACCTGCCGACCTTTCCCAAAGAATCCAGTACGAGTCCGGGCGGCAAATCCCAAGAGTAGCTGGCTGCGGATCGCGGGAGTTGTGTCGCGCAGCCACGGATCCGTTCCACAATCGGTACAGTATTGTTGCCACCAGCGCCAGCTGGTGGCTCGAGCGGCACTGTCCACCGTTGCATCGTCAAGCGCTGCCCGCGCAGTGTCGAAATCACATTGGAGAGCTGCGCGGGCGGTGGGCTGGCACGCTGCCAAAATCTCTCCTGTAAGGGGAACAAGTTATCAAAGTGCGTGAGGAACGCATGGTCGTCATCAAGTTGGGTAATTGCTCGCGATGCGATATCGGCTAAGTTGTTATCCGATCCTGCGACATGCGTGATGCTCACAGGAGCGGAATGCAACATTCGTTGGCGAAGCGCCAATCCTCGGACGAGGCGGTGTGCAGCATCTGAGTTTGCTGTTTTGGTGGCCATTTTGGTCAGCCAAGCTACACTGGGGGGTGTTGTCGCTATGAATTTGCATCGACTTATGGTGCATCGAGGGCACAAGCGGTTCTAAGACATTTAATTGCAACACCACAGCCGCCATCTCCAGGTCTGAATTTGTTAGCGCCCCGGTCGGGTTGCTCTCAGAAACTACGGCCGCTGTGATGTCCAGCGGCCACTGCAGTCGCCAGACTGTTTCGGGTACGGGACTCGTCCCACTGAACCATACGCCGCCCGCCCCAAACGCACTGGCATCACAATAGCCAATGTAATCGGGGTCCTGTGCGGGGAGGATTTCCTTGACATGGGTTGGTCTTGCAGCTAGGGTTGTGACCAGCTGCCGCAGATCTAGCAGGGCCGCGCGGACTTCCCCCGAGGCACTGAGGGAAATAGTGGAGGGGTGGCCTCGTAGCGCCCGATTCACAGGGGTGAAGAGCGAGCGCGCGGACGGGAGGATAGTGGCAACATGCCGCATCTTCCCAACTACTGACTGAAACTTTGGTACGGGGGCACGCGTCTTTTTTAATAACCGGGTGATAGCCTCGCTGATACCAAGGGCTTTGCGTTGAGTGAGGTGCACCGTACGTGACTGGCCATCAAATACGAAGCCTAATAATTCTTTAGACTGCGCCCATCGCGCATCGCCCGCCTCCAACTTCTTTAGGGAGATGGGGTCCTTGCCGCCGACATGGCCGGAGCGGTCCGAGGTGGGAACAAGCCGTGGATGGTGTGCAACGCGGCCCGCCCTGTGCGCTGGAGGGCGGAGCCATCAGCGCTTTCGACGGCGGCGAGGATGTAATCGTCGACATAGACGGCCGACATCTGCCATGGTCTGTCCGCCACGGGAGAGCTCTGGCGGCGGACAACTGCTTCGGGGACATGTACGAGTCGAAGACATGTGGGGTAACCAGGTGCCCCCATCAATGAGTGCCTGCAGAATGTCGCGGCCGGTTTCGGTGGCGGCACAGAAGTAACCCGCTCTCCGTCCACCCCATCTGTAGGGCGTGCGGAATGATGAGCCGCAAGGGTCCCCTGCTGCGCCAGGCAAAACATAGGCAAAGTTCCACTTGTCTGATTCGCGTACTAGCATGCGCCAAAACCATCGGACAGGTCAATCTTCGCAAACATAATGGTTTCCTCGCGTGGGACACAATACATAAAGGAGAGGAGTCGGGAGGACTCGTCCTAACTCTTTGACCGGGTACTCTGGCGATTGTTGTATAGTAGTGGAGTTAACTGATGGGGCTAAGGGTGGGGGAACCACCCAATTGCGTCGTCCCCGTTTGCTCGCTGGTCGTGCGGCTTGACTCGGGAACGACAAATCTAACAGGAGGCGGCCGCGCCGTCCGACCTGTGGTATCACTGCTAGCGGCGACACCTTCAGGTTTATCGGATACGAGTGTTGTATGGCGTTCCACAATACCGTTTCTGAGAAACCCGCTTGGATTTGGTATTTCATTTCTTCGTCGATGAGGTCTCGGGCCTCAGGCGTTAGGGCACTCGTGTGGGGGCCGCGCTCGACGGCTGCTCGAATGGCTGCCTCCGACCACGGCTCCCCGCACACAGCTGCAACACCGGATGCCCACTGCTCTAGTGTAGCTACAAATGGGTGGAACTGCATCCAGGGGGCTGGTTCCATCAGTTTCCTTCGCTTACCTTGGGCTTGTTTGTGTGGGGATGCTACTGGCATGGTGCTAGTATGACTAGCTGGGTCTGCATTGGCTAGTTCTAAAAATTGTACTTTCCGGGTTCTTTTCCGGGTTACCGCGCGCAGCGCGTGCTGTATCGGCGCAGCCGGCGCGTGTGCCGTTCGTGCGCGGGCCGCGTCGTTGGGTATCTCCAACGCGTCGGTCTGCGTAGGGTCGATATCGGTCGTACGTGGATAATTTTGAGTCGTGATTCGCGCGTAGCCCGCGCCTAGCGGATTCGGTAGTGCGTACGTGGAAGTTCGTACTGCAGAGTATGATGTCTGCACGGTGCCCCGTAGGGCTAGGTCCCGTGGTCGTGCCTCTGGGCTTGTCACCGGGGTCGGTACTGTTGCTAGTACCGGTACAGTGCGTTGGCTGACGGTACTTATTTGTAGTGCGGGGTATGAACGTGACTCGAGTGCAGTAGTAGTGGGCGCCATTGTGTTTACGAGGGAGTACTTCGTAAATAATGGTACTGCTATTTTCTGCTTATTTATCACGCCGTCCCCCCACCCGTCAGCCAACTGGATTGTTCTCGAGGTACCCGGCTGCGGCCTTGGTCATCCTCTTGACGCAGTCGCGGCGTTTGCCTGCCGACACGTTGCGAGCCGGGCCGTGGTCGTAGGTGCACCCCGCTCTGGCGCATTCGCCAAAGTACATAAAGTCAAGGCACGCTCCCCTCCCCCCTATTCCAACTTCGGCGATCGCTAGTTTCTCCGAGCGCATCACCGCGTTCATGTCGACTCCTGGCCTCTTGGCCCGAAGGCCTTGCATGATCGCTACGACTTCTGGAATGGGGGTTGGGTTCGTGCGCTTCCCGCCTACTAGCGGGGCGGGCTCGCGTGGGGCCGAGCCCGTCAGCGTGGATAGTGTTGTGGCGCTTCCAACGCTGCTCCCTCCGTATCCCGATCGCGTGCCCAGCGCACTGCTGCTGCCCGCCTGGGACACAACTGCCATTGATGACAGGTTCAATAGCTGCGCCACTGGGCAATTGATGGACACTCGTAGGGAGCAGCCTCGAAGGTCGTGCCGGAGCGAATAGAGCTGGGATTCCGGGAGGCCAGGTCCCAGGTGGCTGAAGCACTCCTCCCTGGCGTCCACGAACACTCGCCACAGCGTCTCGGCAATCAGCTCCGCCGACATCGTCTCGTAGACTGCGATTTTTTCTGCGAGTACCTGGTAGACTCCTTGCACCTCCGTGAGATGGGAGCAACCCGCTCCGAAGAGCACCGTGAGAAGGCGAATGTACCTTTTCAGCAAGTTCAGCATCCCATGATAGGACGCTGGGCAACATCCCGGCTCGGCTTCCAGGGCCCTGACATCGTCAGTGGATAAATAGGTGGCACGATCTGCCCGCTCCTGGGTCTTGCGGCGCTTCGTTTGCTGGTCCGTTGACACCTGGAGCACGGTGAACGGCGAGATTCCCGATGACACGTATCGTGGGTGTTCTCGTTGCCCCAGCCAAACTTGAGGTCCTTCATGTCACGAACGAGTTCCTGCGACGCGTAGACGCTGATGGGGTCCCAGTCATTGGGTGCTGGCGCCAGAAACTTCTGCAGCACGGCCTCCACTTTGACCATCGATCTCCTCGGCGAGGAACACAGCGTAGATTGAGGCCGGCCGGCGTCGTAATTAGCCGGGTCCAACCCACATGCCAAGCGGATACGTTCATGCTCGAGGGGGCTAAACACCTTTGTTTCCCGTGCCTCGTACGGGGGGCCTCCATAACCCCCCCCTTCCCCTCCCAAAGGGGGAGGCATCGCACCGCCCGCTCCGACCGGCGGGACGATGGCTGGTGCCGCCGGAGGCGGAGCCACCACTGGTACCGTTAGGAACGGCGCCAACCTGCGAGTTGCCCAGCGAGCCATGCTCCGATCCAGTACGGCTCGGTGAGCCACCCATGTCATGTGCAACTTGCTGCGGTGGCGATTCGCACCGATGGGCCCGGACCGCATACATGCCGCGCGCATCCACGTCTCCAGTCGTGTGGTATGTCCGCGCTGCTGCTCGGTCATGTGGCCCTCAATGAGTCGATGGAGGGTCCGACGCGCCGCCTCTGGCGACTGCGCCGCCATGAAGTACGGCGCCCACGCCATCGGGATATACTGAAGGAGGGGAACCTTCACGTTCGTAGCTAGCCCGCCTTCGGACTCCGTCACCAACTCATCGCCTTGGGTCGGCACTCGAGGGTTCCCAGGCCCCTCGCCGTACCACACGTCGAGCTCCTCTTCCGCCGCCGCCACCACTTCCCTAACAGCAAGGGCCTGGCGCAGGGACAAGGCGTCCGGGAGCTTCATCAACGGGGCATCTGCCCTCCTCGACCTCTCCGAGGAAACCGTACACATTCCCATCGTATGGGGATGTCTGTCCCATTCCGCTACGGAATCGGGACAATCTCGAAACGGTAATAACCGTCGGCGTTCCTCCTTCCGGCGTTGTCACCGTCAGAAAGGATTCCAATCCTTCGGACGCCAGGACGTCCTCCGCCAACTCCCCTGAGCAATACATCGACTCGCTCTTGGGTGAGAAGAGGATCGACCACGTTGGCGTACTTGGCATTCATAGCTGCCAAAACCGCAAGGATGGCATCTCGTCCAAGATCCTCCGTCTTCGTCACCAACCACTCCGTCAGAGTACCTGGGTCAGCGGCATAGGGTCGCTGAAGGGGGACAGGGAGGTTCAAACGAACAGGGAGCCCTCCGGCCGCGGCTAGTGCAAGGTCGGCCATCGCTCTAGTCCTTTCTCGCTTGTACTTTTTCGTTCTCAAACGACAATGGTACAACGCAGGCTGAGTCAAAAAACGGTACTGCGTAGTTTTTGGATTCCGTCCTCTACGTGGCAGCAATCGTGTTTCCGAGGTTGTGATTCACATGATTCACAAATGACTCGGATCCACGATTGGCCACCAGAGGGTGGGTCCGTTCGTCGACAGAGGACGTACGCTAAACCTATGTACGGGCTCCACCGAGATCTATGATATGCATATCACATATCACCCATATCACCGTCAGTGGGTAGCGAAGTGCAGGTACGGCGTGGCTGCTCACTACATTCTACACTCACTACATCCTACACACAGTGTCTACGTTCCGCAGAATACTTCAAGATACAGCAGCGATTCGTAGCCCTACGTATTAAAAGAAATTCGGCGTCTTGAACGGATATCCACTCATGTCTCATTGTTCGTTTGGAAGCGGCGCAACGGCACCGCAACTTCAGACGACACGAGCAAAGCACACAGGCTGGTCACCGCAACCTTGACGGTCACCAACGGGGCGCTTTGCGAGATACTAGTAGTCTAGTTTTAGCTTCTTCCTCCGAGCACATACCGAACGATTCGTACAGACAATCGCCGTTATGGCCCTACCAGTCATTCCAGGTGCCCGGGTGGTGAACCGGGGTTACCCCCTGCACCCATAGCAGCCGCTATACCTCGACCACGCACGTACCGTGAACTCCTTAGCGATGCTGAGAACGGACCCACACGGGATCGCGTCGCCGAGTACTTATTCGGATACCGCTTCGACGGAGGTGCGGGAGCCGTCCCAGCACCTGCGCTACTCCGGGATCAGACAGTTCACCTAAGCGATCGGCAACCTATGAACTTCCTCGTCCTAGTTACCGGACCCGGAAACACGCTCGAAGTAACAATCCTTCACAGGTTTATGCGCTACTTGGACATGCCCGGAGAACAAGCTTCGGGCTTCCACGACCAAGTACTGGGACTACAAGGCGACATCATGCCGCATCAGTACCCGGCTGTGGAGGTCCCAAACTCGGTGTTTCATCTAGTGCAGGCACCAGTTCGGGTTCCCACCGTGGCAGCCATGGCCGTCCTTATGCCAACCTGGGAGGACCCCTCGGTGCCACTGGGACCATTTACGGATGCGGATCCCGAAACCGAAGTGGTGCGACCGCGAAATGTGCAGTTGCTGCCAGGTCACTATGCCTCGCTCATCATCCACAGGCGGCGAATGTCTGCAAGGTGGTATATCAAGAGCTCTATGGTAGTATGCTCGCCCGAGACGAGGTCGCGGCATGCACTGACGTCCTCATTTGGCTTAGGGCAGCGTGTACAGCAAGGAGGAGGCGGCGCCCAGAATGGGTCACCGTGCGTTCACTACCCGCTAACCGCAGTGCACTTACCTGAGCAAGTATATCGCTACTTGATTGGTAAGGTGCGGGCCGACCTACCGGCCCTAGGAGATCCCGATCCAGCGACCGCTGAGGTTACCGGCACATTGGCTGGTGCCTTGAGAGCGCTCACAAATGCACGCCCAGGAGAGAGGGACAGCCCCGGAGGAGCGCGCCACTGTCAAAGAGCCCAAGCTCCTACAGGACGTATATCGAGAGACATACCGCACCCTTTGCGGTTTTGCAACGTGTCGCGCCCGAAGACGTCGCACCTTTGGGGACGACTGGCGAACTGCGCGAAAGCGAGCAACACACACTTCTCACGCAGGAGTTCCATCGTGTTTGCCAGGCCAAAGGGCTGGACACTGCCCTGTACACCCTATCATCACCACTGGGCTCAAGCAGATGATCATTGGTTTCATGTTTGTGGGGCACGGCGTGGACGACCTGAGCTCTGGCTGTCAGCCTTTCATGGTGGCCTACTCCGGCACAGCAAACCATCTGGAAGCACTTGCGGTTTCGAGTGTCAGCAACCAGCTGGCGCAAGGAGACCAAGCTGCCAGCTTACACGATTACACCGCCATCAAAGAGAAGGAAGTTGAGGTTTCCCGGGACACCATGGACGTCGCCATCACACTCACGTTACGCGGTGCTTTGCCAAGCACTGTTCCAAGGAGTCGGTGCCACACACCCTTTGTGGAGCGAATCTGGCAGTTGGTGGCAGCAATCAATAATGCGACCCCTTACATCACTGATCGCTTCCAACAAGTCGCGGAAATCCAAACATCGCAAACGTGTACTTTCCTTGCATTGTCCGCTCCGTACAAGTTAATGTTTTCGAATACATGCACACCGTGAGCACAAATCTGGCAGAGGACATCACCGGAGTCGAGCTGCCAGAGTTTCGCTCGTTGGTTACGGAGCTCAAGCGTGGTACCTTCCTCTCGGCCAACTGGGTGCCACTTCCTTGGAATACATGGCAACCAGTCGAGCAGGCAACAGTGGCAGCGGTGGACGGGTTTCGACGTCTGTCCCAGGAAGCGCCAGCACTGTCAGTACAGGGGTATCCACGTTGACCGCCGGCACCGCGAGAGCATCGCAACCCGAGCCGCACGCCACACGAGTTCAAAATCCAACTCACGACGCGGAGTTCACAGGTATCGCAGTTCGACCCGGCGGTACACGTCCGGCAATTAGGGCGCATCGTCCACCCGCAAACGATGCCGGTCACGAGTTTTGCCTCGCGTGGTGGCTACGTGGGGCCTGCTTCGACAACTGCGGTCGTGCCCAAACGCATGCAAATTTTGCGTCCGCGGCGGAACGCACGCGCCTGCTCGCCTATTGCCGCGAGCATGTCGCGGCCCCCTCTGCCTCCAATACGTCCGCCTGACGGGCAGGCCAGGGCGACTCTGTCAATGAGTTGTCCTGGCTACTCACAGCGCCACCTTGGCAGGCAGCGGACGTAACAGCGGCCGGTTCGAAACGCAAAGCTGCCTCAATCTCAACGGCAGAAGCCACGCTCGGTAAGTTAGCGCAGTGTAACGCGTCGTCAATTCGTACTCAAGGGTGGACCTCGTTCGTCGCACGCGCACGTGGAGCATCCAATTTGGCGCCCGGCGTGCGAGATCTCCCACACAAGGCAGCACGGCTACTACAACACTTGCGGCAGCGTGGAGCTAGCGTTCCCACATCCACGGCGCCTTGACGGCGGAACGACGGTGTCGGGCATGCTGCGAGCCACACAAATCCTCACATGAGCATCGTGATTTTGTGTTTACCGAGATACTTGATTTTTGCACACAGGGCTATTGGGCGGTACTACCGTACGACGAGGTCAAGGATTGGCGGAATCTTCGGTTGTCCCCACTTGGGGTGGTGCCTCAGAGGGACAGACGGCCACGTCTGATTGTTGACTACAGCTTTTCCACAGTGAATGACGAGACGATTGCACTCGCCCCTAAGGAGGCTATGCAGTTTGGTCGAGCATTGCAGCGCATCATCCAGACAGTGGTGGAGAGCGACCCTCGTTACGGGCCTGTCTATCTCGCAAAGATAGATATTGCTGACGGTTTTTATCGCGTTTGGGTTAACGTACGCGACATCCCTAAATTAGGAGTTGTCTTACCAACCTCGCCAGGATCGCCCCAGTTGGTGGCCTTTCCCTGGCTTTGCCGATGGGTTGGGTGGAATCACCCCCCTACTTCTGTGCACTGACCGAAACTGCTTGCGATCTGTCCAACAACCGGCTGCGTAACCGCTCCCCCGCCGAGCGACTCCACAGCACAATGCATCGGTTGGAGGCTGTTGCAGCAACACCCCCGGCCAACATTGTTGAGGACAGGACAACTTGGCAGCCTCGCCGCGATACGCACCGGCGACCGCGTGCGCAGCTGCCTGTGGCGAGCGTGGACGTCTATGTGGACGATTTCCTGCTCATGGCTCAAACAGCATCGCAAAAACAACGCGTCATGCGTCACACCTTAACAGCAATCGACGAGGTCCTCCGACCGTTAGACGAAGCGGACCCCGTGTACAGAAAGGAACCGGCATCGGTGAAAAAGATGCTTCAAGGGGATGCATATTGGAGCACAGCAAAACGCATCCTGGGTTGGGAGTTTGATACCCAGGCGTGCACTATGCACTTGCCACCTCACCGACTCGATAGACTGTACGATCTCTTGCAACATCTTATGCCTCCCCGCAAACGAGCGTCCGTTGCCTTCTGGCACAAACTTCTGGGGGAGCTCCGCTCGATGTCCCCCGCCCTTCCGGGGTCACGAGGGCTCTTCTCCATTCTACAGCATGCACTTCACACCGCAACAGGCAACAGGGTGCGCATCACGACACGCGTGCGCGACATGGCTGCCGACTTCAAAACCCTCGCCGACGCGCTGCGCGATCGACCCACACGTCTGCAGGAACTGCACCCAAGGGAACCGCACTTCCTGGGCGCAAGCGATGCCAGCGGTCTGGGCATGGGGGGTGTGTGGTTCGGCTCCCACGACGAACTCGGCTTTCCGCCGACCTTGTGGCGTCGGCCCTTTCCCGGTCAGATCCGAGGGGCTCTGGTGACAGCTGACCACCCGCACGGCACCATTTCCATTTCCGATCTCGAACTGGCGGCCCTTATCGCGCACAAGGACGTGCTCGCCCAACATGTGGACACGGCCGAAAGTACATTATGGATAGCTACCGATAACACGGCGGCGTTGGCGTGGTCCACCAAAGGTTCCTCGACGTCATTCGGCCCGCGAGCGTATCTCCTCCGCCTCAATTCGTTACATCAGCGCCACTTTCGTTACGTTCCCACTCACTCGCACATTGCGGGCGTGGCGAACGTCATGGCCGACGATGCATCGCGGTTGTGGCATTTATCCGATACCGATTTACTCACCCACTTCAACACTCGTTACCCTCAGGCATTGCCGTGGCGCATCTGGACACTGCCGCCCTCCACCAACTCGACGCTGATTGGGGCGCTGTTCTGCAAGCGACCAAACGGCGTGTATCCCCACAACGCGTTACCGCCGCCTCCAGTTCCTGGCACTTATGGGTCCATTTCTGCCACAGCCTGCGCATCGACCCCGACAACCTCCCTCGGGATCCCGTACCGCTCCTCCAAATCTTCGCCCAACGCCTCCGCGACGGTACAATCGCACCCGGCCGTAAACCCGTCCGCGCTCGCACAGTGGAGGATGCCCTCCGTGCGGTGGGCCAGGCGTATGCCGGCATGGGGGCCCTGGACCCTCGCCTAAGCAGCCACGGCCAGCTCGATTTCCGTCTCAGCTCCTTGTACCGTGCATGGGCCACAACCGATGACCCGCCGTCTCGTGTCAAACCCCTTCCCATCGGCCTCCTCGCTCACATGGTCAGCCTGGCCACACTCGAGGATACCCCAGCCGCTTACGCCGCGAGCTTGACCTTTGGCTTCTACTTTCTTCTACGTCCTGGTGAGTACCTGGGCATCCCCAATTCTACGGACAATCTCTTCCGGTTGAAAGACCTCCAATTGTGGGTGGGAAGTCGCGCCTTGGACCTTTTGGTCTGCCCTCTTGACGACGTGCGCGCGGCCACCTTTGCCACGTTGACCTTCACGCGCCAGAAGAATGGGGTACGCAACGAACGTATCGGCCACGGCCGCTTCGGGCACCCGACCTTGTGTCCAGTGCTTGCCTTGTCCGCGCGGGTGCTCGCCTTGCGGCGCCTCACCGCCCCGCCCACCACCCCCCTGAATGCCTTTGCTGCGGGGGCCGGCCCCTCCTTTCACTATGTCCTCCCCACGGACATCACCCAGCGCCTTCGCTCTGCTCTTGCGCTCTACCCCGACCCTTCTTTCACCGCCGCCGATGTCTCCGCCCGCTCCACCCGCGCCGGGGGCGCCATGGCGTTGCTGTGCGCCGGTGTCCCCAGCGATCGTATCAAGATGGTCGACCGGTGGCGCTCTGACGAGCTCTACCGGTACCTCCACGTCCAAGCCCAACCTGTCATGACCGCCCTGGCCGCCATGCTTCATGGGGCGTATATCGGCTCGACCTGGCTAACACCCCTGGTGCTTCTGCGCCCTGCCCTCTTGTGCTCTGGCGCCCTGGGCATCTGAGCAACTTCATCGGGAGAAACTCGCACACTGGTGGTCGGGCGGTACTAGCAAAGACATCGTCACCACCAGTACACTACATTTATCCCTACCGTCACCTGTCAGTGCATATTTCATTCTTGCTACTGTGCAATCGTCTAATCGCGCACAGTCTACTATCTACAGTCGTTGACATGCATGACGCATGTGCAACTCCGACTAGTTTAGCTTAAGGCCGATGTACTCCATCGGCTCACAACTTTAACTTAGCCTAAAACTATTACCTCCACTGCATTCTTGCCGGTCTACGATCGTAAGGGTGAAGAGGTACAGTTGTTGCTTCGTCCCCATCTATAACTCACGACATCACTATCACCGACACCCTCGCCACTGCGTACCTCGTCGGATATCGCCGCTCTTCCGTTCATTGTGCTGTCGTGTTCTCCCTCTTCTGTTTCTGACGGTCTCGCACTAACTCGACTCCCAAGCGAGCCAACGTATGTGAAGCTGCCGTACTAGAGAGGGTCTCACAGGTTATGAGCCCAAACGTATACGATTGAATTCTGCGCCACTCCGAATAAGTCTGCGTTCTCTCGTGTTCTTTGTGTCGTACGATACCAAGAACCACGTTACCACTCCGATTCGGAATCATCCATCCAGGACCGCATATTTCTGAAGACCTGATATTAACATGTCAGACGCAGGGGAGCTCCGGCACGATGATGACTGTCTCGTTGTCACCATCGACATTGTGGACTGCCCAATGGCGGAAATCCCACTCACAGAAGTCTTCAACGTCCTTACGAAGACACTTCTTGACAACTACCACGACGTGATCCGCGATTCGGTCCTCCAACAACTCCAAGATACCACCTGGCTCTCGGAGGATTTGATACCTTGCTGACGGACTCTGGTTTCGGCATGTATCACGCCCGTGATCGCAATCACATCATCTCGTTGCGAAAGCCTGCATTGCAGCGCTTGATCAACCAGCGCCTCAAAGATCGCTCTCGTCCTTCGGACCTCGTCCATGTCCCTGTCCTGATCCGTTTTCTTATGTCTGCGATCGACATTCCGAAACCACCAGGATCCTCGGTTGCTTCCGATAGCGTACGAGAGCCGTTCCCGGCACTCCCGACGAGGAGGGCCGCCATCGGTAATCGACACATCCGTACATGTCGACACGCCACCTGTTCCCGCTACCACGGAAGAAGATCATCCCCGCCAAGTGTCAACGTCGATACTAGCGACGATCCTGTCATCACCGTCCCGACCTTCGAGGACAACCGGTCGATACCTGACCCACCGGTGGCCACGGCCACCAATGGCCGCTGATCGCTTTCAGAGTCCACCCGACGCGGTCCCGCCTCGCCCGTTATTCAATTCCGCAGCGACAAATCGTACGGGAACGTTGACCCGTACGCCTACTCGCATGCACCCTTTTTCAGCCGAAGTGACCTTCGGTGCCGAATCTTTGAAGATTACATGTGCAATTCATGTGTGGCGAGGTAAAGTTCAAAGACTTCCGAAAAGCGAGCATTCCAAAATTCGATTCGTCCAAAAACGATTCATTCGTTCATTGGTACAAATTATTTTGCTCCACTTGCCTTCAATGGGGAGTGTGGTGCCCACCATATGAATCGGCACAAGAGGATTCGATTCATGGAAAATGGTGGCTTTGGCTTCCTGCGTCCGTCCGCGAGAAGGACTCATTCATGTCGGGGTTAATCTACACCGCCCTCACTCAAGAATCAACCTTCCCGAATGGTTCACGAGAACAGAGCGCCGTTGAAGGCTGCCCTCCCAAGCAGGATATCACGTGGTGTATTCATTGTTCCGCCTACATCATCCCCTTCTCCATTCAGTGTTCTCAACTGCTAGCGAAATCCTCGCCAGCGTCGTACCGAACCATTCAGTTTGTACATCCGTCGGCTTCAAGACTTCATGGTGCGCGAGCGTCAAGCCACTCGCACGTACACCGAATCAGAGGCTCGACCTTCGGTCCGCAATCTGACGTCCGAATGGCGTCCCGAGATCCGACGTTTAGTCGAACGCGATAAGCGCACTGGACACGATGGTGCGCTTCCGTTCAAACTCTCGTTGGCGCAACTCGCAACGACGTTCGTCGAGTATGCATCCGAAATCGGCCGCGACCCACCGTCCTCGCAGCAGTCGTCAACGGAAGGACGCCGACGTCCATCATCCGACGCATTGAAACCGCGTCGCCTGACTTCTCGTCGTCCATGTCCGAAGCGACCCTCGACGACGAGGAGATCAACCTGATGGTTCGCGCCATTTCCCAGAACCAAGATGCATCTTCTGTTTGTCTTGGTTGCCATTTGCCAGGTCATAAATTGGAGGACTGCAATCGCTTCGTTGACTACATTGTCGCCGAAGGGTTGGCACAACGCAATCCTCAGCTCAAGGCGCAGATCGCGAACTCGCACAAGCAGTTTCGCAGCCGCCTGAACTCGGCCAATACCCGTGGTCGCCCACCGCCTCCCACCAACCGGACCATGCGTCGCATCTTGGAACATGAGCCGGCCGGCGTTGAGGTCCCTGCCACCGAAGACAAGGACGACGACGAGGATGAAGACGAATTAGTTGGCTTCCAACAAAATTCCTCCGCGTCACCGCTGCTGAAGAAGTCGACTTTGAGGCATGTTTCGACGTCCCCAGCACCAACTCCATCACCATCCCTGTCGCTGATGCAAATCCTGCACTTCCAGCGTCAGAGACAATTCACATCGACGACGTTCTTCCCGAACCTATCCTACTTCGTCGACTGGCTGAAACGTATGATCGCGAACGTCAACTCTCGTTCGCGCATGCCGACAACGGATCGATGGCATGCACCCAACGATCGCAAGCTTCTTTGCCTACCGCCCTCTCAGTCGCACCAACGTCCGCCTCTTTGACGCCGGTCACCATGCGCATCAACCTATCGGTGTCGGCTTCCTGTGCGTGCCGGTTGATAATCGTGGAAATGCCGGAGGCCCATCGTCCGTATTCATTCGGACATATTACACTCCCACAATTCCAGGCATCATCATTTCCCATGCAGCTATTTCAAAGCAGCTCGGTACCGATGGCTACCACATGTCAAGCTTCTCTGAAAACATCGGACACATTCACTTTCCGCACCGCCTTCGTCGCTCGCAAGATATACACATCATCTTGCAACCGACGGCAAGCCGCGGCGGCTTGACGTTCACTGAGGCCTTGATTGCCCCGACAGCTGAGGCCCATTTAGCGCCGCTACCATCGGACCAAGTCGTTCGGAAACTGTGCACCGAACATGCACCAGTCACCGCAGCAACAATTCTTGATCCCATCGATGGTATGACCTGCGATGCCTGTCATTCTCCACCTGCCCTGAATTCTAATGTGCTGCCCGCTTCAGACGGCAACGCAAGACCTTACGTTTTTGGACAAGGAATGGCTCCGGCGGGTCTCGATTTCATTGTCCCCGTCAATATCGACACAGACCGCTTAAGCCACGAAGGCCATCGCTCAGAAGATCTCCTCGCTCAACGTCCAACGATCCTGGACGGTGACGTTCATTTCCCGGAACTCTCTTCGCCTTTATGCACGGATGCATATGCCGTGCGCTCCCTGAGTCGTACGGCTCTGCGAATGTTGTGGCACCAACGGCTTGGGCACATCAATTTTCGTCGTCTGTCGGAGATGCATCGTTTTGTAAAAGGGATGCCGCAATTCCAGATTCCAACCGAACTTGAAGGATGTCCCATCTGTCTTGCTGCCAAACTCCGCAAAGCACCAAAAGGAATCGAAACCACAATGAGAGCGACAACGTGTAACCAAGGATTGTCGATCGATTTTGGCTTCATGGTCCAGAAGAGCCGGGACTCAGTTCGACACAACACCCTCGTCGGCCTCAACGGAGAGACTTGTTATGTCCTTCTTACTGATCACTTCAGTGGTCGAATCTTCGGTCGCGCCTTCGCAACGAAAGCACCTCCCATCGATTGGATCAACAGCTGGCTTGCAAGCAACTCCCCGCAATGTCCCGACAAGTATGTTCGCATGGATGGAGGTGGTGAGCTCGGAAAGTGCCGCGACATCCATCGCACCTTCGCAAACTTTGGATATGCCGTGGAACTGACCGGTCCGGATTCGTCGCATCAGAATGGACCTGAGAGCGTCCACATCAGACGATCGGCGATGCTCTTCGCACCATGCTTTCCGGTGCGAATCTCCAGCCCAACTTCTGGCCGTATGCATTCTACCACTACATTCGCTTGTATAACTTCGTCCCCACGGCGATCGACCTACAAGCCCATACGAGATGTGTGGTGCCCCTCTCCCAAATCTGGCAAAGCTACGGACCTTTGGATGTCGGATCCACGTTCGTCCAACGACTGCTCGATACGGTCGCGTCGTTCCGAACTCCCGCCTCGGTATTTTTCTCGGTACTCGCGCCCCTGAAGGTCATGTATTACTTCGACCTTGGCAGCTCGACCGTCAAAACCGCCACCCATGCGCGTTTCGACGAGGGCATGAACGATCTAGATGAACCGCCTCCTAATGTGAAGCTCCTCCGAACCTTGCCGATGACGGCGTCGTCGGTCCGGACCGTCTGGATCTCCCAGCCTTCAACCTGGAAGTCTCTGATGACCCATTCGAACGCCTTGACGAACTGTCCCCGTCCATCACCTGTGAGCATCCCTGCCTCGGTTTCGAAATCATGGAGTGTCACATCGGAGACGAGGGTATGTTTCCGGTGTTGTTGCAAATACCACGGCCTCGCGGATCCGAAATGTTCGCCGTAAATACATCGGCGCCTTCGTTGTATCCATTAATGACGTCGCCGTGTTCACTGCGGCATCTATCTTGACGCACTTCGTGTTGTGGCCGCATCGGACGAGCAAACGTTCAAGATTGTTTTCGCACCGGACCGATATATCCCAGTTGTCGATCGGCATCTTGACCAGCCGATTCATCTATCTGTGGAACAATTGCGTACAGTCTCTGCCATCCGGTCCTCCTCCCGCAACCGAACCTGCCTGACGGCGGTATCGCATGCAACGAAGACAGCACCATCGATGATGACCATGTTCAGTTGCTCCTTCGCTCCTGAATACAACGACGCATGGGACCGGAAGAACAAAGCCTCGGGAGCTTCACTCGACGTAAGCTCCGACGCCTCCCAAACTGGAAAGAATGGCAAGACGCCGAATTCAAGCAGCTTGATTCGATGGCCAAACAAGAAATGTATGGCGCCCTGTTCCTGCTCCCAGAGATGCTATTGTGCTCCGGCAACATTGGAACTACGCCATCAAAGGCGGGTTCTCGGAAAGCAAGAAACTGCTGCGATGGATCCCCGCGCAGCTCCACAGCTCAAGTTGGCTAACACCTATTCTAGCTGCATCGAACAACCTTGTATGCGCCTTTTCTTTGCTCTGTGTGCTCATGAGGGTTATGTCAGTCTGAAAGTGGACGCGACGAACGCGTATGCGAACTCGCCGCCACCAAATCAGCCCACGTTCGTGGTCATCGATGATCAATACGCCGACTGGTATCTCGCTCGTCACGGTACGGTCCTCTCGAGAAATGGTGCTCCCTGTTCAACATGCTCAAGGCCATCCAGAATCCGGAGCGCTTTGGGAAAAGTTCGTGAACTCTGTCATCGCTCGTCACGGTTTCACTTCGACCACCCACGAGCGCAGTCTCTATCAAGGAACTTACAAGGGACACCGAATGCTTATATGTCGCCAAGTTGACGATATGGCCATCGGATGTGTGAACGTTGACGCCATCAAAGACCTTGTTCGTGTCATTTGCGCCGAAGACGGCATCGATCTCCGCGACGAAGGTATCCTGAATTCGTTCAATGGTGTCGACGTCGACCAACGCGACCGATACATCAAGATCACGTGAAACATACATTGATAAATTGCTGGCGCACTATGGTTGGTCGTCATCCGGATCACGAGAGACGGACGAGAAACCCATCGAGCCACTTGCCGCATCGACAACACAACAAATGTTTGACGACTACGCTAATGCACCTCGTGACGGAACCGCAGAATATTATGATCTTGAAACGGCTGCTGGGTTTTCGTATCGAAGTGTCTTGGGAGCGTTGATTTACGCCTATGTGGTTGCTCGACCGGACATCGGATACGCGGTCACGACACTTGCCCGTTTCTCCGATCACCCGGCAAAGGTGCACTACGACGCATTACGTCGTGTCGCACGGTACCTACGAATGACGAAAAATTGGGGTTTGTTCTATTGGAGAAACGTGCTTCTCTCATCACTTCCGCCTGGCGACTTCAAGATTCTCATTCCGGACTCGTCCTCCTGATTTCCCGCAAGTTCAATCCTCGACCGAACTTGCTGGTTACGTCGACGCAGCCCATGCAACGGACCTTGTCACGCGTCGTTCTATTACCGGGCTCGTCTTCATGTTCTGCGGTGGCCCTCTGGCTTACAAGTCAAAGATTCAATCGACCGTTTCCACAAGCTCCACCGAAGCAGAGTTCCTTGCAGCTGTCCATGCCGCCAAGATTGCCAAGTACCTCCGATCGATCCTTTCAGAACTTGGGTACGCACAACTCGGCCCAACTACGTTGTTCGAAGACAACGCTGCCGCCATCTTGATGGTTAATGCGAGTCGTCCCACGCCGCGCGCTCGTCATATCGACATCCAGCATTTTGCCCTCCAAGAATGGAAGGCAGCGAATGAGATTGTTCTTTCTCACATTCCTGGTGTCGTCAACTCCGCGGATTCCCTGACGAAATCGCTTGGGCCCACGCTTCATCATCGTCATGTTCGCCGCCTCATGGGTCACTATGGTGCCCCGTGGATACCCCCGGCCCCCTGAAGTTCTTATCCTTCAAGATACACTGTTGCTCATTGCATGCTATGGCTTACAATGGGGAGTGTGTCAGTGCATATTTCATTCTTGCTACGCAATCGTCTAATCGCGCACAGTCTACTATCTACAGTCGTTGACATGCATGACGATGTGCAACCCGACTAGTTTAGCTTAAGGCCATGTACCCATCGGCTCACAACTTTAACTTAGCCTAAAACTATTACTCCACTGCATTCTTGCCGGTCTACGATCGTAAGGGTGAAGAGGTACAGTTGTTGCTTCGTCCCCATCTATAACTCACGACATCACTATCACCGACACCCTCGCCACTGCGTACCTCGTCGGATATCGCCGCTCTTCCGTTCATTGTGCTGTCGTGTTCTCCCTCTTCTGTTTCTGACGGTCTCGCACTAACTCGACTCCCAAGCGAGCCAACGTATGTGAAGCTGCCGTACTAGAGAGGGTCTCACATCA